>VSMD01120821.1:0-142316 GCA_008750895.1 Mirza zaza
AAATGAAGAGAACCTCAGGAACCTGTGTGTCCGTAACAAAAGATCTAATATCTATATTATCCAAATCCAAAAGGAGAGGAGAAAGTGGCCAAGGCTAAAAAAATACTTGAAGAAATAAAGATTGATTACCATTTTAATATGCATAAAAAGTACTAGCATATCATCATGATGAAAATACTCAACAAATTAGGAATCGAATGGATATTTCTTAACCTAATAAAGGGGCTATACAAAAAGCCCACAGATAAAATTACACATAATTGTTTTTCAGAAAAACTGAAATTTTTCTCCCTAAGATTAGGAATAAGACAAAAATGGCCAGTCTCACAACTGTTATTCAACATAGTCCTGAAGATTCTAGTTTGGGCCATTAGGCAATAAAAGTATATTAAAGGCATCCATATTTTAAAGCAAAAATAAACCTATCAATTAAGATCCCATATATGAAGAATCTAAAAAAAATACTACAAATTATAGAAGTAATAAAACAAGTTCAGCAAGGTCAAAAGATACAAGATTGACATACAAAAGATAATTATATTAATACTTCTCTACACTCATAATGAACAATCTGAATATAAAACTAGGAAAAATTTCTTTCATCGTAGCATCAAAAAGAACAAAATTCTTAGATAATATTTAACAAAAGTGCAAAACTTATGGTCTGAAAACTATAAAATATTGTTGAAAGAAATGTAAGGCCAAAATAACTGGAAATATACCCTGTGTTCCTCGATTGGAAGACAATGTTGTAAAGATGGCAATATTTTCCAAATTTATCTACAGATTTTATACAATCCTTATCAGAATCATACATGATCTTAGATACTAATTTTCATATGGCAACTCAAGGGCCCTGAAAGAGCTAAGAAAATATTTAAAAAGAATAGTTTTGAAAGACTCATACTTCCTGATTTCAAAGGTTACTACAAAGCTACAATAATTAAGACAGTATGGTACTTGCAAAAGGATCGACATATTGACCAATGCAATAGAATTGAGAGCTCAGAAATAAACTCATGTTTTTATATTCAGTTGAGTCTTTAGGGTTTTCTAGGTATAGATCATATCAAAAACCAGGGATAGTTTGACCTCCTCTTTCCTGATTTGGATGCCCTTTATTTCTTTCACTTGCCTTATTGCTCTAGCTAGTACTTCCTATACTATGTTGAACAGAAGTGGTGACATTGCCACCCGTCTTGTTCCAGTTCTTTGGAGGACTACTTTCAACTTTTCCCCATTCAGTATGATGTTGGCTATGGGTTTGTCATATATAGCTTTTGTAATTTTGAGGTATATTCCTTCTATGCCTAGTTTGTTAAGGGTTTTTATCATGAAGGGACATTGGATTTTATAGAATGCTTTTTCTGTGTCTACTGAGATGATCATATGGATTTTGTTTTTAATTCTTTTTATGCGGTAAATAACATTTAATGATTTGCATATGTTGAACTATCCTTGCATCTCTGGGTCACCACTTGATTGTGGTGAATTATTCTATTGATGTGCTGTTTGATTCAATTTGCTAGTATTTTTTTTTAGTATTTTTGCATCTATGTTCATGAGCAATATTGGTCTGTAGTTTTCTTTTTTCTTTTGTTTCTTTCTTTTTCTTTTTTTGTTATGTCCTTTCCTGGTTTTGCTATCAGAGTGATATTGGGTACATAGAATGAGTTAGGGAGGATTTCTTTCTTGTTGATGTTATGGAACATTTTGAGTAGGCTATGTGCCAGTTCTTCTTCATAGATCAGGTAGATTTCAGCTGTGAATCCATCTGGCCCTGGGATTGCTTTGTTGGAGATTTTTTTAAATTACTGATATGATCTCACTACTTGTTATTGGTCTGTTCAGGATTTCTATTTTTCCTGATTCAAGCTTGGGAGGTTGTGTGTTTCCAAAAATTTATTCATTTCCTCTAGATTTTCTAGTTTGTGTGAATAAAGGTGTTCATAGTAGTCTCAGATGATCTTTTGTATTTCTGTGGTATCAGTAATGTCTCTTATTTCATTTCTTATTGAGCTTATTTAAATACTCTATCTTCTTTTCTTGGCTAATCTATGACAAAAAGATTGAATTAGTATTAATAGTAATCCAAAGCCTCCCAGAAAGAAAAATGCAGGCTTTCAGAGTGCTTCACTTTTGAATTCTACCAACCACTGGGAAAACAAAACAAGAAAAAGATCAACACCAATACTTCACAAACTCTTCCAAAATAGAAGAGTGTAGAAGCATTTTTTAACTCATTCTATGATGCCAGTATTAAATAACAACAAAATCGAAAACATCACACAAGAAAAAGAAAACTACAGAGCAGTGCCTCCTATGACTATAGATACAAAAATCCACAAGATACAAGCAAATGTAATCAAGTAATATATAAAAATGATTTTACTCCATGAACAAGTGAGATTTATACTGCAAAAATAATGTTTATTTAAACTTGAAAAAATCCATTATTGTAATACATTATGTCAATAAAATAGAGAACAAAAAAAACCACGTGATCATCTCAATAGATGCAGAAAATGCTTTTGACAAAATTTGACATCACTTTATCATAAACATGTTCAATAGGCTGGGTGCAGTGGCTCACATTTGTAATCCTGGCACTCTGAGAGGCTGAGACAGGAGGATTGCTTGAGGTCAGCAGTTTGAAACCAGCCTGAGCAAGAGGGAGACCCTTTCTCCACCCAAAATAGAAAAAAATAGCCATATATGGTGGTGTGAACCTGTGATCCCAGCTACTCGGGTGTTGAGGCAGGAGGATTGCTTGAGCCCAGGAATTTGAGGTTGCTGTGAGCTAGGATGATGCCACTGTACTCTACCTGTGGTGTTAGAGTGAGACTCTGCCTCAAAATAAATAAATAAATAAAAGCCTTGCAATAAACAGGGATCAAAAGAAACTTCCTCAACTTTTTAAAGGACATTTATGAAAAACTCATAGCTACCATCATACAAAATAGTGAGAAACTGAATGCTTTCCCCATAAGTTCAGGAACAAGATAAGAATGTTCACTTTTACCGCTTCTATTTAATATTGTGCTGTAAGTTCCTGCGATGGCAAATAGGAAGAAAGAAAAAAAATTCATTGATATTAGAAAGAAAGATTTAAAATTATCTTTATTTGAAAATTTTGTGATCTTATTTATAGACAATCCTTAGGAGTCCCCTAAAAACATTAGAATTAATACATGAGATCCATGAAGTTGTAGGGCACATGATCAATGTACAAAAATTGTGTTTCCATTCATTACTAATGATCAAATGAAAATTAAAACTAAGAAAACAATTTCATTTGTAAAAACATCTAAAGTATTTAGAAATAAATTTAACAAAAGAAGTGCAAAACTTATATACTTGAAAGTTATAAAGCATCACTGAAGAAATTTAAAAAAGCTGAATAAATGAAAAGATAGCCTGTGTTCATAGATTGGAAGACTTAATATTGTTAAGATAGCCATACTCCCCAAATTATCTGCAGATAAATGAGATCTCTATCAAAATTTCAGTTGCCTGCTCTGTAAAAACTGACATGTTGATCATAATATTCACATAGAAAATCAAGAGACCCACAGCAACCAAATGATCTTGAAAAAGAACAATGAAGTTGAGGGACTCACACTTCCTGGTTTTAAAACTTACAAAAAACCTATCGTAATTAAGACTATGTGGTACTAGAATAAGGAGAAGTACGGAGATCAATTAAATAAGATGGGGAGTACAGAAATAAACCCGTATATCTATGGACAATTGATTTTCAACAAGTTTTCCAAGACAATTCAATGGGGAAATAATTGTCTTTTTAGCAATTGGCATTAGGACAACTGGATAACTACATACATAAGAGTGAAGTTGAATCTCTAACTCACACCATATAAAAATTATCTTAAAATTGATCAAAGACCTAAATGTAAGAGCTAAAAGCATAAAACTCTTAGGAGGAAACATAGGTGTAAATCTTATTGCCATTGAATTAGGTAAAGCCTTTTAGATATGACACCAAAATTATAAGCAACAAAAATAAAATAAATCAATTGGATAGCATCAAAATGCAAAAGAAATCTTTGTGCTTCATAGGACATCATCAACATAGTGAATAGGCAACCAGCATCATAAGACATGAGGAAAATGAAAATAAAAACTACAATGAGATGTAACCTCACATCTTCTAGAATGGCAATAGTAAAAAAAATGCTGACAAGTGTTGGTAAGCACATGAATTAATTGGAATCCTTATACACTGCTGATGTGAATGAAAAATAATGCAGCTACTTTTGAAAACAATCTGACAGTTCTTCAAATGGTTAAACACAGAGTTAATGTTTAATCAACCAACTCCCAACTTAGGTGTATACCCAAGAAAAATGAAAACATATATCCATGCAAAAGTTGTATAGCAATGTCCATAGCAGCACTATTTATAATAGCGAAAAATTGGAAACAATTCAGATGTACATTAATTAAATGGGCAAATAAAATATAAACATATATAATGCAATATTATTCAGCCATAAAAATGAATGAAGTGCTGATACATGCTACAACTTGGATGAACCTTGGAAAAATTATTTTAAGATTATGAAAGAAGCCAGACACAAAAGGCCACATATTGCATAATTACACTTAGTTGAAATGTCTATAACAGGTAAATGTACAGAGATAAGAATTGGGTTAGTTGTTGCGAAGGGTTGCTGGTGACTATTGAAATGGAAAGTCACTTTTAAAGGTAAAGGATTTCTTTCTGTGGTAATGACGATGTTCTAAAATTTATTTTGGTGATGAATGCACAATTCTGTGAATCTATCAAAAGCCACCTAGTTGTATGCTTTAAATAAGTTAATTTTAGGGGATATTACATATATCCCACTAAAGCTGTTGCAAAATGGGTCAAAGATATGAAGTTAGTAACTGCAAACTAAATGTAAATAGTAAGTGCATGAAAAAAATCTTCCAAGTTATTCACAGATAAATATGTCAAACAAATTTCTTAAAGTTTTGATTAATGGATTTAGATCAGTCCGGTAGGATCACTAGGGGTTTGCCAAAGGATTTTAATCTTTGCCCTGAATTTCAATATTTTCGTTGGTGGTTTGAATGAAGCCATAATGAAAAGTCTTCTCAAATTTAACAGATGAAGTAAATTGGGTGAAATACATATTATTGAATTATATTTGGTAAAAAAGTCAATATGCTTGAAATGACAGTCCACTATTAAAATAATTTTATATAAGGGAAACAAAATCTACATCTTGGCCTTAGACAATAATATTAACTGTACACATAGAATATGAAGCAGGGATGTCTTGATAGACTTCTAAGTGACAAAGACCTAAAGGTTTTTGTACACTGTAAACACAATATCCTGCTACAGTGACATATGGATGCAAAAAATAAATACACAATCACAAAGTCCTTACTAGGTCCAGGGTACTTTATTAATGTCTAGTACTCTAAACAAGTGGAAGAAAGAATAGTGTCACAATATTCTACAGTGGTCAAACCACATCTTCTATTTTATGTTCACCTCTAGACATCACATTTCAAGAGTGACGGTGACAAACTGGAATCTATCCAGGGTTGATGACAATAATGGAGAAGCTTATGAAAATGATGTAGAAGGAGTTGTTAAGGGAACTGAAGATATTTAGCCAGGGCAAAAAACAAAGGGAATAGAGTAGTGGGTCTCCAAATATTTGAAGGACTGTCATGTGGAAAAGAGATTATGTTTATTTTTGTGATTTCAGAGGGCAGAACTAGAACAAGTAGCAGTTTCACTCTATATTTTGACTCAGTATAAGAAAAAAAATTCTGACTATTAATGTTATTTAATAAAAGCTGATGTGTGACAACATAAGTTCCATTTCAGTGGAAGTTTTAAAAAAGAGGTTATAAGCTTATATTTCAAGGATGTCGTAGGATTGTTTCTGCATTGGCTAAGAGTTGTTCTAAAAGATGGAAAACATTATTTCCCAAACTTGAAATTGAATCCCATACACAGAGAACCTCAAGAGTAGGACTGACAACATATCTTCTTAATAGCATTAGTGATTCTTTTTTTTTTTTTTTTTTGAGACAGAGTCTCACTCTGTTGCCTGAGCTAGAGTGCCATGGCGTCAGCCTAGCTCACAGCAACCTCAAACTCCTGGGCTCAACCAATCGTTCTGCCATCAAACTCCTGAGTAGCTGGGACTACAGGAGTGCGCCACCACACCCAGCTAATATTTTATATATATTTTTAGTTGTCCAGCTAATTTCTTTCTATTTTTAGTAGAGACAGGGTCTCGCTCTTGCTCAGCCTGGTTTCAAACTCCTGAGTTCAAATGATCCTCCTGCTTTGGCCTCCCAGAGTGTTAGGATTACAGGCGTGAGCCACTGTGCCCAGCCCATTAGTGATTCTGATACGAACGGTTTACAACCCAAATTTGAGAAACATGACCTAATTTATTATCAAATAGTAGTATGTAGAATTCCGTTTTTTCTGAAGTGATAAGAAATTGGCCGACATAAGGAGATTGGCAAAATTTCAGTCAATCTGAAATTTTCTGTTAACTAAAAAGTTTTAAAAGTACTCACTTAATAATATCAATTTAATCCTGAAAAACAGTATAACCCTGTGAAGAAATTTTATTAGTTTTAATTAGAGGCCAGATAAGAATACAAAACATTGTGTGCAACTTTTAAATGATAATCATTCTTGTTTTTTCTTAGGGGGGGCATCTTTAATTTGGAACATTCATCAAAAGCAAATGACTATGTTGTTTAGTGTCCTGAAAGCTCTTAATTTATTTTGAACCTCTAACATATCTTAGAGACATAATCTTTTTTTTTTCTTTGAGACTTTTTTTTAAAAGGCCTTTGACATAACCAGCATTCTTTGAATTATTATTGAACAAATAGCTACTGGCAGGTAAATTATTAAGAAGAAATTAAGTGTTATCAGAGAATTTAAAAAGACCTTTTGATTTTCCTTCTTCTAAATTTTCAAAAGCAAAGCAACTAAGGAACTAGAAATGAAACTTGAATACTAACATGTTACTTATTCTCATGCTATTTGGAAAGACTCATTCTTTGTATTTCTCTGCATATTTTCTCACCACCATTAGAGCTCAAATCGAGGGAAAATAATTTCTCCCAGTGTATGCAGAAAACTACTCGATTAACATCTAGGAAAAGAAATAGTCTAAAATGAAGTTAGTTTTGTCTTTCTGTGCATGTAATTATTTGGGTCTTAATGTCACTATTTTTGTCTGTACCTACTATTTTGTGTGAATTACAAATAAATGGCATTTATGAAGAGTTACCTCTTCCATCTGCTTCCACAGGGACTCACCTGCCCAAAAGAACAGACCTTTCCAATACTCTTAAAGACAACTTTCTCTAAGCCTTTGTTGTGTCCCAAGTTCTGCTAAGTGCCAGGGGATTGCTAATTTAAAAAATAAATGTGTAAATGATTGCTGGAAGCATTATCCCCAAAGGAGTGACCAATGCTTAGAATTTTTGACTATGTGGTAAGTCAATGGAAGAAATAATTTTGAGTAATCAGATTCTGTTAGCTATTCTCAAAGCATGCTAGATACCAGTCTACTCCATTAATTAGTTTGATGACTCAGACCCCTTATTTCTCTTGGGTACATTTCTTTCCTTGTGCTCAGCACCTTGGCACCTGGGTTTGGTGAGAGTATTTCTATGATTGTAAGAAAGTGCCATGGTTTATCTCAAACTCTAAAGACTTACTATGATTCTTTTCCTCACTATACATGAAGAAATGTCTTTCCCAAGAATATGAAAGAGAATATCAGGCACCATGCTTGTGACTGTATGATCTTTTGTCAAATTAGTTTTAGACCACTGAATTAATGTAGCAACTGAAGCCAGACACTTCCTCCAGAGTCATTGACAGTTCAAAAAAGGATCCCCAAAGCAGAGGAACTGAAGAGTTGCAAGAGAAAATTCCTACCCAAGAGAACGATATAGAATGTGTCATTTTTCGGATGATCTTTTATAGGGTGATCAAGAGGCTTTCATTTAGTGAATACATTTGCTCGCTCAGTTTTGGAGAGTCGCCCTTCATTTATTCTTTCCCTTTGGAAGTACTTTCGAGTGCAAATTACTGCTATCAGAAGCCTTGAACTGAGAGGCTATTATTCTCCTTGCTCAGATTAAATTAATTTTGAACAGTTTAATGCAGCATGTCCGAGCTGCAAGTCCAAGTGGTGTCAAATCTATTTCTCTGCTTTTTTAAGCTGCACCTTCAAGGGCAGTATGATTCATGGTGAATGTGTTCTTCTAATGTCTTGCTAAGCGTTATTATTTTCTTTCATTTGCAAGTCATGAGGCTACAAATGTTAACCATTCTCCTCCTAACATTGTATAAAGAATGCATGATTTAAGCCAGGCTGATTTTCCAAAAGGGTGCTTATTACATTTACTTGCCTTACAAATGAAATAAAGAAAAAATACTCTGGATCAAAGCAAGAAGTTTAAAAAGCTAATGAAACATTAGGAAGAGAACTGCTTTGAGAAGCAGTGCAACAACATCACTGTTGTGTTAAAGGGAATTATCTTGATCTAGGCCTATGTAATAAAATAAAGAGTCTCTAATGATTGGCTATATAATTCTGTTTGTGTTTTTGCAGAGTTGCAAGAAAAAAAGGTTATAAATCTACTTATCTTCCCTCTTCCAGTTCAGGCAATCTACTGTCTTTCTGGTATTCACTCTAATGTGTCATTGAAATATAGTAATGAAGTTTTCTCTGTGTTGCTATACAGCAAACAGTCAAAAGAATGCCAATCGATTAATGACAGAATAGAAGGTGTACTTTAAGCAGTTAGAGGTTTCAAAAACCTATTGGCCCTGTGTCTATGTAAAGTACTTAAACTGTACAGTCCAGGACAATCTTTTCTATAGTTCTAATCACCATTTCTATGGATTAAGGAAATTAATATTTTTAAAGGTCCTGTATGAAGATTAATGAAAATACTATATTGTAATCCTCCTTCACAGTAGTGAAGAGGCAAAGATCAAGGGCATTGTCCTTTCAAATGCTTGATAAGCACATTGCTCTTGTCATACTACTTTTTTACAGATGACATAGACTTACATGAGCTTATTGATTTAGTGGAAATGAATAATTGTTATCCACAGTCCAAAAGATAAGCACAAAAATAATAATATAATTTATGACAACATTGCTAAGAACATTTGAGCTCTTTAACTTTAGTATCAAAACACAAGAATCTGTAACCTATGAAGACTTACCTGGGATTTAGGTACCACATATGAAGAAAGACAATATAGTGTTTAATAATGTGCACAAAAGGAAAAAGAAACTTACAAGACATGGGGTGGGAGACAGGCAGAAGGGGAACTAGAGGAGCTGTCATGGGAGTATAGAACACATAAAACTGAAAGCCAAGTCTATTAGATAAACAAAAGGGGAGAAATTGAGTGTAAATAGATTTGTTCCCTAACTGCTAGAATATCAGAGTTAATGGGCCTCCTTTGAAATTGGAAGACAATAGCAATTAGCATATCAGAAGTATGTTTGAATTCCCAGTTTCACCATTTCTTAGCTGCATTATCTTGGGAAAATTATTTTAAAACTCTGTACCTCAGTTTTCTCATTTGTAAAATGGAAGTAGTCATAATAAGACCTACCTCATAAGTTTATTGTGATGATAAAATGATTTAATATATGTAAGGTATTTAGCACAATATCCAACACATGGTAATCACTATGTAAATTTTAGTTATTATTATTATTTTAGAAGAAAGTGTGGCTGGACGCAAAATGGCAATCAATTTGTTGAATTTAATTACCCTACAAGGTGGTAGAGAACAAAAATATGAGTATCTCCCACAAAGGTTTAGATTAAAGAATGACACCTCCATAATGGATTATTGAAGTCAAGGATGTTTGGGTAAGTACCTGACTTCTAATATATATATATACACACATTTTTTTGCATTTCTTTTTTTTATTTTTTATTTTATTTTATTTTTTATCTCAAATTCTGTGGGTACAAATATTGTTAGGGTTGCATATCTTGTCCCTGCCCCCCCTCCCCACCCCGCTATGCCAGAGCTTCAAGCATGTCCAGTCTCCAAGTAGTGCACCCTGCACCAACCATGAAAGTGCGTACCCTTCCCCTTCTTCCCCCTTCCACCTGTTCACCTCCCATTAACAAAATTGTTTTTTTAGACATTTTGGTTACAGTGTGTTTCTTTGCCTCTCCCTAAAAAGGGATAGAGGTAATCCTTTCCCCCCTATAATGCTCATCACATCCTTAAGATGTGGGTCTCCCCTCCCCCAATCCCTGTTGAACACTACAATTTTTTGAGCACCACAGTTTTAGTCTGTAAGTACCAATTTGATGGCGAGTGGATGTGTAGCCCATTTTCCAGGTCTTGACTTCTGATATTGATGTCAAGGACAATCAAGATTTTTGCTCAAATGTGTCTAGGCTCACTAGAATTTTATGTAGCTTGAGTGAAGTTCCTTATGGTATTGTAAATTGATTTACACTAGTAGTTAGCAAGCCTAGACAGTTTTTTACTGACTTTGACATTTAAAAAGTAAATCTTTGGGAAGCTTGTTCAAGTTTTCAGTTCCTAAAATGCAAAATGAGAGTAACTATACCTTCCCCCCAACAGTGAGTTGTGAGGATTAAATGAAATAAATAAATATGTGAAAGGGGTGTGTAGATGATATTCTACAAAGATAAGGTATTATTGTCATATCTTCCATTATACCATCTCATAAAATACAATGTGATCCTGTCTTTTTATGTTTACTTTTACCTCTTATTTCCCCAACCCACTTGGGCACCATTCACTTTTTGAAACTCTCTTATCAACTCTAACTGGAATATTTTTTTCCTTTTTGCTGTTTCCCTTCCTATATTTCTTAACATCCCTTCTTAGTCTTTTTTCCAACAATCTACTTGCTTCATCCACTTTAAACATTTTATCTTTTTTGCTTATTTTACATTTTGTCCCTCGGTAATGGCAAACCATTCCTACTTATATGCATTAATCAAGGTCCTCCAGGGAAACAGAACTAATAGGATGTGTGTGTGTGTGTGTGTGTGTGTGTGTGTGTGTGTACAAATGAATAGATTTATCATAAGGCATTGGATCATGTGATAATGGAGGCTGGCAAGTCGAAATTCTAAAGGGTGGGCCAGCAGGCTGCAGACACAGGGGAATCAATCCTGTGGTTCCAGTCTGAAGGCCATCTGCTATAGAATCAGGAAGAGCTGGTGTTGCAGAAAATGTCTGAAGTCAGTCTGATGGAAAATTGTCTCTTATATTTTCTATTTAGGCCTTCAACTGAATGAGGGCCACCCACATTATAGAGGGCAATCTGTTTTACTCAAAAACCACGGATGTAAATGCTCATTTCATCCAAAAAGATCTTCACAGAAACACTCAGAATGATGTTTGACTATGTCTGGACACCTTGTGGCCCAGCCAAGTTGATAAATAAAAACTATTGCATCATACAATGTCATGATCCTTTAATCGTTACCTCTAGGACTGACTCTTTTTCCCTGAGTCTTATATTTCTATCAGGATAATTCCATTTGGGTGTTCTTTAGGCACATAAAACTTGTTCAAAAGTGAATCAATGTCTCCATCCCTATATCCACCACTCTCCTCCCAAATCCCTTGGCTTTTTCTCATATTATCATTCTCAGATAATGATAAAGAAATCTTAGAGTTATCCTTGGCTTTCTCCTTCTCCCCAAAATATATATAATTAGCTATCAAGTGCTATAGATTTTACCTCCCAAATAATTTTCAGATATGTCTCTACTTTTTCATTTTTATGGTCACTACCTCAATCAATTCAAACCCTCAAAATCTGAAGTATCAGAGCTACCTACTAATTTTTCATTGCCTCTAGATTTTATCACCTCTAATCTCTATTATTATTCTTAAATCAAATCTGGATATACCATTTCATTACTTAAAATTGTTCAGTCACTCCTCATCTTTAATATGTTAAAGTATAAAAGTTTTCACTTTCTACCCAGAGCTTTTGACATCTAAACTAAACTGAGTTACTGCTAATTCTTAATCAATTACAACTATATTCTCACTCTCATCTGTTCTTTCTTTATACATGATTTATTAAGATGCTCAGCCATGGAATTGCTCCCACTTCCTGACAGCACTCAATCCAAATCAAGCCCCTTCATTTTTAGACCCTCCACAATATCAATGAACCAAAGTCCAAATACTATAAAAAGTGATTCCTAATAGCATCTTACCAAAAACACTGCAATAAGTAATCAACTGACTATTTTTATTTATAGCTATATTTCCAGTGGTATTTGGCTGAGGACATTAGCAATATAATAAACATCTTACTGAGAACTTGTATAAAATGAAATTTAATTCTTGTCAAAATTTACCAGGGAGGTATTTAATTTAGGATGAAACTCTTTGTTAAGTGAGTAGTTACTGATTGACTGACCAGTCTTAAAAATTATATTTATGTTTATTAAGTTTGTTAAAGTGGGCAATACATATGTGTGGAATTCAGTTAAATAAATGACTGGCAAAGACCATTTTGAAAACTTTCTCATTTTCTTACAGACTGCTGAAATGATATTATCCATAAAGGGAAAATAGGAAGACTCAGTGCAAGGGTTGTCTATATCTCTCTCCCATAGGATAACAAGTCAAATATAACACAAAATACAAATCAAACACTGGATCTGTCAAAATGAAATGAATATAGTGATTCTCAATGCAACTAATGTTATTCTTTTGAAAGAAGAGAATTCGCTTCAAAAATTCATTTGAAAACTAAAGCCTTTATATGTAGGATACACTGCTGTACTTTTACTTTTTAATTTTTATTTTAAATCATATTCTTTATTCTAAAATGGAAACATTTATTCTTGGAAATGGAAAAATAGATATGGAGTGTGTTTTTAAACACTATCTTAAAAAATTATAAATAACTTGTTTCTAAATTTATCAAGTAAATCATCTTGGCCATTAGGAAATGGCTTATGTTAGGTCTGATCAAGATTACATTTACAAATAACAATGGAAAGTTTAATTTCTTCTAAAGTGAGATTTTCTAACATCAGAGAAGCACGCTATGACAAAATGACATAGTGCAAGTGCACAATTCTTTACTTAAATCTTATTGTTGTTTCATTCTACCTTTAGGGAGTTTTGTAGGAAAACATTGCTATCATTCTTTTTTTTTTGTTTCAGAATATTACGGGGGTACACATGTTTTGGTTACATAATTTGCTTTTGTACAGTTTGAGTCAAAGTTATAAGTGTGCCCTTCACTCAGACAGTGTACATTATACCCATGAATTTACAGATCCCCTCCTCCCCCAACTACTTGATTCCCCTTGAGTTTTATGTCCATTTGTGCACATAAGTGTTGATTGATTAGTTCCAATTTAGTATTGAGTACACGTGGTCTTTGTTTACCCATTCTTGTAATACTGCATTTAGAAGAATGCTCTCCAGTTCCAGCCAGATAGTTACAAAAGATAATAGATTGTCATTTTTACGGCTAAGTAGTACTCCATGGTATACAAATACCACATTTTATTAATCCACTCGTATTGATGGGCACTTGGGTTGTTTCAACATCTTTACAATTATGAATTCCACTGCTATAAATATTCGAGTGCAGATGTCTTTTTGATAAAATGACTTCTATTCCTTTGGGTAAATACACAGTAGTGGGTTTGCTGGATCAAATGGTAGGTCGACTTGTACTTCTTTGAGGAATCTCCTTACTATTTTCCATACAGGTTGCACTAGTTCACAGTCCCACCAAAAGTGTAGAAGTGTTCCTTTCTCTCCACATCCATGCCAAGATCTGTTGCTTTGGGACTTTTTGATAAGAGCCATTCTCACTGGACTTAGGTGGCATCTCATTGTGATTTTGATTTCCATTTCCCTGATGATTACAGTCGTTGAGCATTTTTTCATGTGCTTGTTGGTCATTTTTTTATTAGAAGATTTTTTATTGATATTTCAATTTCAGTGTTTGGTATCATTGTGTTCATGAATTCTATCTTCTTGATTGAGCCTAGGGAAGTTGTTTGTTTCCAGGAATTTGTCCACTTCCTCCACATTTTCCAGTTTATGAGCATAGAGATTTTTATAGCATTCAGAGATGATATTTTGTACTTCCATGATATTATTTATGATTTCTCCTTTTCATTTCTGATTGAGCTTATTGGAATGCCTTCTTTTCTGTTTCTGGTTAATCTAGCATAAGGCCTGTGAATTTTGTTTATATTTTCAAAGAACCAACTTTATGTTTCATTAATCTTCTATATAATTATTTTGTTCTCACTTTCTTTTAGTTCTGCTCTGATCTTGGTTATTTCTTTTCTTCTGTGTTTGGTTTGGGATTGGTTTACTCTTCCTTTTCCAATTCCTTGAGAAGGTTCATTAGATTGTTGATTTGTGATCTTTCTGTCTTTTGGGGGAGAATTTAATTCTATGAGTTTTCCTCTCAGGACTACTTTTGCTTTATCCCACTTATTTTGATAACTTGTGTCACCATTATCATTTAGTTCAAAGAATCTTTTGATTTCAATCTTCATCTCTTTCTTGACCCAACTATCATTCAGCAATAGGTTGTTTCATTCCCATGACTTTGTATAGAGCTGAGTATTTCTGTTGGAATTGATGTCTAATTTTATTACACTGTGGTCTAAGAAGATACATGGTATAATTTCTATTTTTTTAAAAAAATTTGTGACATATTTTGTGACCTAGGATGTAATCAATCTTAGAGAAAGTTCCATCAGCTGATGAGAACATATATTCAGTAATTTTAGGATTTTAGGGTATAATGTTCTGTAAATGTTTTTTGTGCCCATTTTTTTCTAGAGTTCTGTTTAAGTCTATTGTTCCTTCACTCGTTTTCTGTTTGGAGGATCTGTCCAGTTCTGTCAGTGGGGTGTTGAATTTCTTGGCTATTATGGCACTGCTGTTTATCTTTTTTTTTTTTAGGAAAAGTAACATTTGCATTATGTATCTGTGTGCTCCTGTGTTAGGTGCATAAATATTTAGGATTGTTAAGTCTTCTTGTCAAATCATTCCCTTCACGTTATATGGTGAATATCTTTCCCTTTCTTTATTTTTGTTAATTTGAAGTCTATGTTATCTGCTATAAAAAAGGCTATAAAAGCTTTCTTTTGGTTTCCATTTGCATAGAATATTGTTTTCCATCATTTCACCTTGAATCTAAATGAGTCCTTGTGGGTTAGATGTGTTTCCTGGACACAGAAGATACTTGGCTTATATATATATATATATATATATATATATATATATATATATATATATATATATATATACATATAATCCATTCAACCAGCCTATGCTTCTCGAGTGGGGACTTAAAGCTATTCATATTTATTGAAGGAACTAATATGTGCAGTGGATTTCTATTCATCCTGTTGGGTACCTTATTGCTTTGTTTTAGCTCTTGAGCCATTATGATATCTGGGCTCTGAACTTTAGCTTTTGGATGATTTAATAGTGGCTGGTCTCTATTTTGCTGCTCAGTGGATAATGCAGGTCTGAGTACTTCCTCCAGGGCAGGTCTGGTCTTCACAAATTCCCTCAGTGATTCCTTGTCTGAAAAAGTCTTGATTTCTTCCTCATATAGGAAACTTACTTTTGCAGGATACAAAATTCTAGGCTGCCCATTATTCTGCTTTATAAGACTGAGGATTATTCCCCAGTCTCTTTTGGCATGTAAGGTTTAAGTTAAGAAGTCTGTAGTTAGTCTGATATGTTTCCATTTGTAAGTTACCTGCTGTTTTCACCTTCCTTCTTGTAGGATTGCCTCTTTCGTGTTTACTTTGGCCAGCCTACTGACTGTATGTTGTGGTGATTGTCTCTTTATGATGAATCTCCCAGGCTTCCTGTGTGCTTCTTATGCCTGGGTATACAGATTTCTACCAAGGCCAGGGGAATTTTCTCCCATTATTCCCTCAAATATATTATCCAAACTTTGTGTATTTTCTTCCTTGCCCTCAGGGATGCCTATGATTATAATGTTTGGCCTCTTTACATAATACCACATTTCTCATTCATTCCTCTCATTACTCTGTTCTTTCTCTTCTGGTTTATTTAGCTCATAGGTGCTATCATCAAGCTGTGGGATTATTTATTCTGCATGATCTAGCCCATTATTAAGGCTTTCCTCTGTTTTGTGATTCCTTGAATGGATTTTTCATTTGTTTGGTTTTCTTTAATACTTCAACTTTTAGAGAATTTTTCATTCATTTCCTGCATTGTTTTTGTGACTTCTTTGTATTGCATTTCTATTCTATCTTCTATTTCATTGAACTTTCTTATAATCCATATTTGAAATTCTTCATCTGTCATTTTAAGCATTTCATTTAGTTTGGTATCCATTGGTAAAAAGGTATTTATTTGTTTTGTGGGTGTCCTTCACTCTGATTTTTCATGTTTCTGTAGTTCTTTCACTAATTACTTTTTATCTGGGCTGTTAATTGAGACCTGGGGTTCTAGGGCTGGCTTACGGCCTTGTCTCTGAGTCTCCAAAGATCAATCCCTGATCATGTCAGCTACAGAAATGCTGGTCTTGAGAAATGCTGGCCGTTGGGGTGTTACAGAAGGTTTGATGAACCTCTTTGCTTACTCCTGACCTGTTGTCTTCACCTCTTCCCAATGGAGCATGGTGAATTTGATCCCTCAGCTTAATCTCCAAGCTGGTGGATTGTTATTGAGGGTATGAAGCCACTGCTCCTTAATTGTTTGAGTTGGAAGGCACTATGTTTAGCTATTGGGTTGTTCCCCTGTCATTGATTGTAGTTTGCATGGAGGAGCCACTTGCTGAGGTAATCTTTTGTGCCTGTGATAAACTCTGGTCCCTCAGGTGGGGCACATGATTGCCACAAGTTTTAGGAGGGACCCTGCAGCTCCAAAGGGATTGCTTGGTCCCTACTCTCCCTGAAATGGGAGGAGGAACAAGACAGATCGTGGCTGGAATGTGAAAGCCTGCAGGGTTTTGCTAAGCCTCAGTGGGGATCAGAGTTTGCTTATCTGGCAGCTAAGAGTAGCCAATTATATGGCATTCTGAGCAATCTCTCCAACTCTGGAGAGTGGCTCCCAAGGAGACAGGCCTAATAATGTGATTAATAAGGCCCCTAGCCAGGATTTTTCTATCCCTGTCAACTAGCCAGCTTTCTATGAGGGGTGGGATGTGCAGCCTATCTATTTTGTCCCCAGGACTCTACAGCCCTCTCCCCTTTGATCAGTCAGAATGGGTTCCCTCTTCAGCCAAAACCAGCTCTTGAGGTACCCCACAGTTCATGTGTCTGACTCACTTGTGTATGTCTTCATGTGATGCTGGTGGGCAGGGAGATCTCCAATTGTTCACCCTTGTTCCACTACTATCTGCCAAGGTTTCCATCATGGGCACACTCCCAACAGAGGACAAGCAGCAGCTCATGAGTCTCGTGAATCAAGCAGCATTCCCTATTGTAGTGAGTGATGGGAAGGCCACTGTTCTGGTTCAGCCGACATCCCTGAGGCATTCATTTGCCATGGGAACCAGGGACTAAATTAATTCTGTCTTAGTGCCGGAGATTTCTCCAATATGGCAGTTCTCCAACCAGGGTTGGGTATGGGGCATACTCACAGACACCCTGCTCCTCTGTGCCCCTGCACACCCTCCTATTGGATATGGCCATGAGGGCTCTCTCACCACCCAAGCCTGGAACCATGACCTCTCCCCTACATCTCCCCACCCTGCTCTTTCCACCGAGTGGCACCATATTTGGCATACCTGTCTGAGCAACCAGCGAGTTATCCTGCCAAATGCCTGTGGATAGGAACGTCACAGACTACAGCTGCCCCAGTGGCTTAGCCAGGAATGTGCCCCCATTGCTGAGAAGCAAGACTCTCAGCACCAAGCAGTATAGCAGCCACTATGGTGGTGGGAGGGGCTGTGGTCTTCCTGCACCGCTCTTGTGTCTGGGAGACACCCCATACTTCCCACCTTTCTAAGCTGCCAGAGGGCCATCCCACAGCACTGCTGCAGTGGTTCTGCTCTCTGAGGTGGCTTTGGTTGGGAACTTGTACCTGTTTCTGAAAGACAGGCCTCTCAGCGCAGAACATGTTCATGGTTACTATAGAAGGAGAGGCGGGGACATGGCTACCAGCTGGCTTTAGCCAAAATTACTTGCCAGGATGCCAGAAATGGAGGTGGTGCAGAGGAGGGAGGCATTTAGATGCAAGAATGCTGGCTCTCTGGTCCCTCATGGTACTCCCCCTCAGGATGAGAGCCCTGTTTTCTGCTACTGGTCAGAGGCACCCAGGTGGTGGAGGGGAGACCTCCTTACCCTTTCACTGGCTTCCAGGCATCCCTGGATTTGGGCCACACTGCCAATATCTCTTCTCTATCCTTCTCTCAGCTACACAGCACCTGTCAGTGGAGTCCCCAAACTCCTCTGCTGTCTCTCCCCTTGGTCCACATTGGAGCAGTAATTGTTCTCTGCTCTCCTCAGTCCAACCCTCTACTCTTCTGCTGGGACAATGTGACAAGTTGTGTCTCTACTTGGACATCTTGACAGCCTGTACTTTTATTTTTAAATCAGTGTATAACTTCTTTGGTTTACTCCAGTGAGCTACTTTTATTTTTAAATCAGTGTATAACTTCTTTGGTTTATTCCTATCAGGTATGCTAGATTATAATATTTGTGATACATTTCCACTATGTAAATGTATCATAAATATGTTAAAGTTCATAATATGTTAAAGTTAATAAATATGTTACAAATTCTTAGTTGATAAATTACTGATAAAATTAGTGTACTTTTTAAAAATTGATTCATTTTAATGAGAGTATCTATGTATTATTTATCTTATTAATTATATTTATGTACATTCTTATGTATTAATACATTCAATGTATTTTAAGAAAAATATTTCCAAAAAAATACAACCAATAGATATTTATTCTTTTGCCAATAGCCCATGATAGCCAAACTAGTTAGTTCTGGCAAAGAAACACCAAGTAATAGTGAATCAAATCAATCTCTTAATCTTGGTTCCTGTGCCCCTTGTGAATAGAATTCAGCCTGGGCTAGCATGAAAAAAAAGCACAAGTTTCTACAATTAGACATAGATTTTATTTTTTTATTATGGTATAAACACATGTCATAAAATCGATCATCTTAATCATTTTTAAGTGTACACTTCAGTAGTTTTAACAATCCCACTGTGTAACAGATATCCAGAACTTTCTAATATTGTAAAACTGAAACTCTATACCCACTAAGCAACAATTTCCCATTTTCTCCCCTCCCCAGCCTTAGGTAATCACCATTCTACATTCTGTTTTGGTGAATTTGACTACTTTCTTTTTTTCTTTCTTAGTTTTTTATTTTATTTTTTTGTGAGACAACTAACTTTATTGAGCTGCATTAGTTTAAATCACAGTCCCAGGGGCTCATGTATCACAATCAATCTTTTTTTTTTATTTTAGCATATTATGGGGTTACAAATGTTAAGGTTACATATATTGCCCATGCCCTCCTCCCCCCTTGAGTCAGAGCTTCAAGCGTGACCATCACCCAAACGTTGCACATCTCACTCATTTTGTTTGTATATACCCATCGCCTCCTCCCCCCTCCCACCTGCCCGACACCCGATAAATGTTATTCCTATATGTCCACTTAGTTGTTTATCCATTAACACCAATTTGCTGGTGAGTACATGTGGTGCTTGTTTATCCATTCTTGAGATAATTACCTTAGTAGAATGGGTTCCAGCTCTATCCAGGAAAATATAAGAGATGCTATATCACCATTGTTTCTTAAAGCTGAATAGTACTCCATGGTGTACATACACCACATTTTATTAATTCACTCATGTATTGAAGGACACTTGGGATGTTTCCACAACTCTGCAATTGTGAATTGTGCTGCTATAAACATTCGAGTGCAGGTGTCTTTTTTGTAGAGTGTCATTTGATCTTTTGGGTCAATGTCCAGTAGTGGAATTGAGGGCTCAAATGGCAGATCTACTTGTATCATTTTAAGGTATCTTCATAATGCTTTCCACAGAGGTTGAACTAGTTTGAGGTCCCACCAGCAGTGTAGGAGTGTTCCTATCTCTCTGCATCCATGCAAACATTTATTGTTTTTTTTTTTTTTTTTTTGAGACACAGTCTCACTCTGTTGCCCAGGCTAGAGTGAGTGCCATGGCGTCAGCCGAGCTCACAGGAACCTCAAACTCCTAGGCTCAAGCAATCCTACTGCCTCAGCGTCCTGAGTAGCTGGGACTACACAGACATGTGCCACCATGCCCGGTTAATATTTTTTTTCTATATATATTAGTTGGCCAATTAATTTCTTTCTATTTATAGTAGAGACGGGGTCTCACTCTTGCTCAGGCTAGTTTCGAACTCCTGACCTTGAGCAATCCGCCCTCCTCGGCCTCCCAGAGTGCTAGGATTACAGGCATGAGCCATCATGCCCGGACATCAACATTTATTGTTTGGGGACTTTTTGATAAAGGCCATTCTTACTGGAGATAAGTGATATCTCATTGTGGTTTTGATTTGCATTTCCCTGATGATTAGAGATGTTGAGAATTTTTTCATATGTTTGTTGGCCATTATTCTGTCTTCTTTTAAAAAGTTTCTGTTCATGTCCTTTGTCCACTTTTTGATAGGGTTGTTTGATTTTTTCTTGCTGATTTTCCTGAGTTGTAAGTAGATTCTAGTTATCAGCCCTTTATTGGATGTGCAGCTTGTGAAAATTTTCTCGCATTCTTTGCATTGTCTGTTTGCTCTCTTGACAGTTTCTCTGGCTTTGCAGAAGGTTTTGAATTTGATAAGGTCCCATTTATTTATTTTTGTTGCTGCTGTGGTTGTCTTTGGGGTCTTCTTCATAAGTTCTTTGCCTAGGCCAATGTCTAGAAGAGTATTTCCAACATTTTCCTCTAGAATTCTAATAGTTTTACACCTAAAGTCCAAGTCTGTTACCCAGTGTGAGTTCATTTTTGTGAGAGGTGAAAGGTATGGGTCCAGTTTCAGTCTTCTACATGTGGTTATCCAGTTTTCCCAGCACCATTTATTGAATAAGGATTATTTTCTCCAGTGTATGTTTTTGTCTGCTTAATTGAAGATTAGATGGTTATATGAAGATGGTTTTATATCTGGGTTCTCTATTCTGTTCCGTGGGTCAATGTCCCTGTTCCTGTGCCAATACTAAGCTGTTTTAATTATTATAGCTTTATGGTATAGTTTGAAATCTGGTAAATTGATACCTCCTATTTTGTTTTTATTGCCTATGATTGATATTGCTATACAGGGTCTTCTCTGGCTCCATCTAAAATGTAAAATTATTTTTTCTGTATCTGTGAAAAATGATGATGGTATTTTAATAGGGATTGCATTGACTCTGTAAGTCACTTTGGGTAGTATAGACATTTTAACAATGTTGATTCTGCTGACCCATTTGCATGGTATGTTCTTTCACCTGTTTACATCCTCTGCTATTTCTTTCTTCAGTGTTTCATAGTTCTCCCTGTAGAGATCTTTTACCTTCTTAGTTAAATATATTCCTAGGTACTTTATTTTCTTTGTTGCTATTTTGAAGGGAATTGAGTCTTTGATTTGGTTCTCACTTCTACTGTTGTTGGCGTATATGAATGCCTCTGAATTCTGTGTATTGATTTTGTATCCTGAGACTTTACTAAATTCATTTATCAATTCAAGGTGTCTCTTGGTTGAATTCTTGGGGTTTTCTAGGTATAATATCATGTCATCAGTAAAGAGTGAGAGTTTGATCTCTTGTACTCCCATTTGGATGCCCTTAATTCCTCTGTCTTGTCTGACTGTTGCAGCAAGGATTCCCAGCACTATGTTTAATATAAGTGGAGATAGTGGGCAACCTTGCCTTGTTCCAGTTCTAAGTGGGAATGTTTTCAATTTTTCCCCATTCAGTATGATATTGGCTGTGGGTTTGTCATATATGGCTTGTATCATTTTTAATTAAGCCCCATCTATGCCTATTTGGTTGAGTGTTCTCATTATAAAAGGGTGTTGAATTTTGTCAAATGCTTTTTCTACGTCTATTGAGAGGATCAAATGATCTTTGTTTTTGCTTCTGTTTATATGGTGAATTACATTTATAGATTTGTGTATGTTGAACCATGCCTGCATCCATGGGATGAAGCCCACTTGGTTGCGATGGATTATTTTCTTGACAAGCACCTGGATTCCACTGGCTAGGATTTTGTTGGGAATTTTTGCATCTATATTCATAAGGGATATTGCTCTGTAGTTTTCTTTTTTTGTTGCATCCTTTCCTGGTCTTGGTATCAGGGTTATGTTTGCTTCATAAAATTTGTTGGGGAGGATTCCATCTTTCTCGATGTTGTGGAATAATTTCTGCAGGATAGGCACCAGTTCTTCTTTGTACATGTGGTAAAATTTGGGTGTAAAACCATCTGATCCAGGACTTTTCTTTTAAGGAATGTTTTTTATTGCTGTTTCAATTTCAGTACTTGATATTGGTCTGTTCATGAATTCTATTTTTTCCTGGTTGAGCTTAGGGAGGCTATGTGTTTCTAAGAAATTGTCCATTTCCTCCACATTTTCCAGTTTGTGTGCAGAGAGGTTTTTGTAGTATTCATAAATTACATCTTGTACCTCCGTGGCAGCCATTGTAATTTCTCCTTTATTGTTCCTGATGGAGCTTATTAGAGATTTTTATTTTCTGCTTTTCTTTAGTTTAGTTAAAGGTCTGTCAATTTTGTTTCTTTTTTCATAGAACCAACTTTTTGTTTTATTAATCTTCTGCATAGTTTCCCTGTTGTCAATTTCGTTTAGTGCTGATTTGATCTTAATGATTTTACTTTTTTTGCTTGGTTTGGGGTTGGTCTGTTCTTCCTTTTCCAGCTCTTCAAGATGATTCATTAGGTTGTCTATTTGTGATCTTTTCAACTTTTGGATGTAAACATTTATGGAGATAAACTTTCCTCTCAGGACTCCTTTAACTATTTCTCACAGGTTTTGGTAACTTGTGTCTCTTTGGCATTTAGTTTAAAGAATATTTTGGTTTCCATCTTGATTTTCTCATTTATGAAGTGATCATTCAGCAGAATGTTGTTTAGTTTCCTTGACTTTGTGTAGAAATGAGAGTTCTTGTTAGGGTTGATTTCTACAATTATTCCATTGTGATTTGAAAAGATTCATGGTATAATTCCTATTTTTTAAAATTGTTTGAGACACGCTTTGTGTCCTAGGATATGGTCAATCTTAGAGAATGACCCATGAGCTGATGAGAACGTATATTCAGTGGTTTTGGGGTAGAATGTCCTGTAAATGTCAGTCAGGTCCATTTGTTCTACAGTTCTGTTTAAGTCCATCGTTTCCTTGTTGATTTTCTGTTTGGAGGGTCTTTCCTGTGCTGTCAGTGGGGTGTTAAAGTCTTTGGCTATTATGGTGTTGCTGTTTTTCCATTTGTTTAGATCAGGCGTCCTCAAACTACAGCCTGCGGGCTGCCTAGCTCATTTATCCAGCACTCCAGGTGTTTTTGCTGCCACTGCCTGTCCTGCTTAGTAGCCAACTCGTCCCGGGCCCACTGTATGCACTCTCCAATGGTATGAGGACAAGTGAACTGGCCACCTGTTTAAAAAGTTTGAAGATCCCTGGTTTAGATCAAGTAGAGTTTTCTTTGTGAATCTGGGTGCACCTAGGTTGGGTGCATACATATTTAGAACTGTTATATTTTCTTCTTGAACTGTATCCTTTACCATTATATAGTGACCTTCTTTGTCTTTTATCTCTTTTGTTGATTTAAAAAGTAAATTGTCTGTAATCAGCACCACCACACCAGCTTTCCTTTGGCTTTTGTTTGCTTGAAATATTATTCTCCACTCCTTTACCTTTAGAATAACTGCATCCTTGCAGGTTAGATGTGTTTCCTGAAGGCAGAAGATACTTGGATTGTATTTTTTTATCCATTCGGCCAGCCTATGTCTCTTGAGTGGGGAGTTCAAGCTATTCACATTTATTGAGATAACTTATAGGTGGGGCAGATTTCTGTTCATTATGTTGGGTTGAACTTTGTTGCTTTGTCTTCTCTCTTGAGCCATTGTCATAACTGGCCTTTGATTTTTAGCTTTTGAGTAGATTTACATTCGTGTTTATTGTGTTGCTCCATGGGTAACACTGTTTTGAGTACTTCTTGTAGGGCTGGTCTTGTCTTGGTGAATTCCCTCAGTCTTTGGTTATCTGAGAATGTCTTGATTTCTCCTTCGTATACAAAACTTAGTTTTGTAGGGAATAAGATTCTAGGCTGAGCATTATTTTGTTTCAGAAGAGTGAGAATAGGGCCCCAGTGTTTCCTTGCTTGTAAGGTTTCAGTAGAGAAGTCTGGTGTTATTCAGATGGCTTTCCTTTGTATGTTACTTGCTTCATTCTTCTTAGAGCTCATAGAAGGGCCTCTTTAGTTGATATTTTGGTCAGTCTGATGACTGCATGTTGTGATGTGTTCCTGTTTGCATCGAATCTCCCAGGGGTCATTGAGCTTCTTGAACTTGTATATCCAGATTTTTAGCAAGACCTGGGAAGTTTTCCTCTATTATATCTTCAAATAGCTTATCTAACCCTTGAGTGTTTTCTTCTTCTCTTTCTGGTAACCCTATAACCCTCACAATAGGTTTCTTCACATAATCCCACATCTCTTGTAGGCTTTGCTATTTTCACTTATTTCTCTGTTCTATCTCTGTAACTGACTTATTTAATAGGAAGGTGTTATCTTCAATCTGAGATTCTTTCTTCTGTTTTATCTAGCCTATTCATGAGGCTTTCCACTGTGCTTTGTAGTTCCCTGAATTGATTCTTCAGTTCTAGGAGTTCAGTTTGATTTTTCTTTATTATATCAATTTCTTTAGTGAACTTTTCTTCCAGATCCTGGAATCTTTTTGTGGTTTCTTGGTGTTGGTTATCCAGTTTTTCTTGCAAGTCATTGAATTTTCTTACTACCCATGTTCAAAATTTATCTTCTTTCATTTTAGTAGTCTGATTTTGGTTGATGTCCATTTCTAAGTGGCTGGTGTTCCTCTTTGGGGGGGGTGTTTCATTTGAGTCTTCATATTTCCAGAATTTCTTCACTGATTTCTTCCCATCTGGATCAGTTGTTGCTTCTTATCTTTAGGTTTTCTTTTGGATAATGACATTCCTTTTTTTTAATGTTTTCTTTTTTTTCGTTTTATTTTTTTTCTTTTATTTCATCATATTATGGAAGTACAAATATTGTTAGGGTTACAAATATTGCCCCTGCCCCCTCCCTCCCCCCGATATGTCCAATCCCCTGGTGGTGTGCATCACACACGTTATGGAAGCATACACCCCTTTCCTCCTCCCCACACCTGCCTGCCCACCACCTGTTAAAAAGTTGTTTTTTATTTTTTTTAGCATTTTGGTTACATTGTATATCTTTGCCTCTCCCTAAGAAGGGTTAGAGTTATCCTCTCCCCCTCCAAAATGCTCATCCCATCCCTAAGGTTGGGTCCCCCCCACAGACCAAATCTCTGGTGAGCATTGCCACCATTTGAAAACCAAAGTTTAAATCAGTCAGTACCAATTTGATGGCGAGTAGATGTGGAGCCCATTTTCCATGTCTTGTGTCGCCTCACTTTGGATAACAGGCTTAAGCTTAATCCAGGATAGCATAAATGGTGCTAGCTCACTGTCATTTCTTAGGATTGAGTAATATTCCATTGTGAGCATATACCATATTTTAATTATCCACTCATGAATTGTTGGGCACTTGGGTTGCTCCTATGACCATGCAATAGTGAATTGTGCTGCTATAAACATTCGGGTGCAGATGTCTTTATAATAGAATGTCTTATGCTCTTTTGGGTAGATGCCTAACAATGCTAATGCTATGGTATTTCTATTTCTAGCTGTTTGAGGTATCTCCAAATTCTTTTCCACAAAGGTTGCACTAATTTGCAGTCCCACCAGCAGTGTAGGAGTGTTCCTGTCTCTCCACATCCTCGCCAGCATTTGTTGTTTTGGGATTTCTTGATATAGGCCATTCTTACTGGGGTTAGGTGGTATCTCATTGTGGTTTTGATTTGCATTTCTCTAATAATTAGAGAAGTTGAGCATTTCTTTATATGTTTGCATGCCATTATTATGTCTTCTTTGGAGAAATTTCTTTTCATTTCCGTCTTCCATTTCTTGATGCGATTGTTTGATTTTTTCTTGTTAATTTTTTTAAGTTCTAGATAGATTCTTGTTATTAGGCCTTTATCAGAGGTGTAGAGAGCAAATATTTTCTCCCACTCTGTGGGTTGTCTATTTGCTCTACTGATGGTTTCCTTGGCTGTGCAGAAACTTTTAAATTTGATCAGATACCATTTGTTTATTTTTGATGCTGCGGTGATTGCCTTGGGGGTCTTCCTCAAAAATTCTTTGCCTAGGCCAATGTCTGATAGAGTTTTCCCAACATCTTCTTCTAGGATTCTTAAGGTTTCATGTCTTAGGTTTAAGTCTGTTATCCATCTTGAGTGAAGTTTTGTGAGAGGTGAGAGGTAGGGATTCCAGAAGCGGAAGAGGAACATTCACAAAGGCTGGAAAACTTATTTCACTGAATACTGGAGGGAAATATGACATTCCCTTTTTAGTCTCTGAGCCAGTAAGTGGTGTTCATGAGTGAGATTCAACCACACCCTGTATGATTAGTCAGTAGATGCTGTAAAAGGGTGTGCAGAATGACCTGCCTGTGAGTAGGTGGCGCTTGTTGTGAGGAGCCGGCTACATTGTTGTTTTGGGGTCCTATAACCAGTTCTTGTTCCTCTGGAGAGACACTCTAGTGCCTCAGGTGTTGGGTCGGGCTCTGGGACTTCCAGGTGTGTCCTTATTCTCTACCTCACTGAGGGCTGGTCTGGGAGTGAGTCTGGGCATACCTGGATTTGGTAAGCCTGCCCTCAAGCACCACTAATGCTGTTAGCAGGGGTCAAAGCTCTGTTCTCTGCTTCTGGGCAAATTTGTCAGAGAGGGGCTGGAATGGTTCCACTCAGTCAAAAAGTCTGCATGTGGGGGTGGGACTGTCTGAGACCTGCAGTCTGGGGTAGGCCTCGCTCCTTTCCACCCTCCTCAACTCCACAGCTTCTCCTGGGCCTCTGCCAGCAGGCCAGACCTCATGCCACCAAGTTTCCCCTGGCTGTGATGTAGCCAGGTGTTTCCCTGTGCACTGTCACCACCTGGGTTGGGCACATGTCCCCACCTTGGGAGAAGGGTTGCCCTCAAGCATACTGATCTGTCTCTGAAGGCACACACACCTTAGTAGCCTCTTTCATGAATATCCCTTCCGTGCCCCAGGCAATGTGAGACCTGGGTGCACGGGATGTGGTCTGCAGGTCTGACCTCTGTGCCCCGGAATTCAAACCCTGACCCCACCATGGAGAGGAGTGCCAGTCCTAATTCATCCATGGGGAGCCCAAGCTGGGTCGAAGTCTCTCAGCCTCAGGATATGCCCTGTTCTCTTGGAATCACCAGGCCACCAGCACCTGGGTGTGCTGGTGGGTAGGGAGCTCACCGTCTGAGTATCCCTCAGTCAGCTGTAGGGCCCCAAATGGGAAGGTCCTGTTCATTGAAGGTGTTTCTGGCTGGTGGCTATATTGTCTCTCTTCGCAGCCCCGGATAGGGAATGGGGAGGGGAGAATGGAGTGATGGCACCTGCTTCGGGCCTTGGGTCTGTGCACACGGAGGTGCCCCAAGGGAGTTGGGAGCCTGGTGGTTTGTCTGCTACAGGCTTACTGCTCATTGGTGGTGGCCATCTCTGGGCTGGTGCCTGTAGATCTCTCCAACCACTGGGGATTCCACCAGCAGTCCCAGTTGCAAGGGAGAAGGAATTTAACTGCTCCACCTACCCTTGCCACTGGTCTCCAAGCTTCTCAGGAGTTAACTTCTTGCAGTTCTCCTCCACAACCTCCTCCTGTGGAGTCTCCCATAGTCTCAGGTACCCCTCCTTCCGACCCTCATCCGATGTATTCTTGTCTGCTTGCTAATTTCTTCTACTGTCTTCTAAAATCTGTCTTTTGTGCAGAGTCACTCTCCTGGTGATGTTTCTCACCTGCCATCTTGCTCCGCCCTCTCTTGACTACTTTAGATATCTCATATATTTGGAATCATACAGCATTTGACTTTTTGCGGTTGGCCTATTTAATTTGTCATAATTTCCTCAACTCCCATCTATGTTGTAGTCTTAGGATTTCCTTCCATTTTAAGGCTGAATAATATTACATGTTATGTATATACCACATTTTGCTTATCCATTCATCATTGGTGGACATTTGAATTTCTTTCACCTCTTGCTACTGTGAATAACAATTCTATGAACATGGGTGTTCTGATATTTCTGTGAGACACTGCTTTCAATTCTTTTGTATATGTACCCAGAATCGTAATTGCTGGATCATATGGTAGCCCTATTTTTAACTTTTTGGGAAATTGATACAGTTTGAGTGCCAAAAAATGAAAGAGTGGAATATGAAATGCGACTCAGAATATTCTTAAGGAAATGAGCTACTAAATTTTCTTGGGGTTAGGAAATATACAGCTTTAAAAACTTTCACAATGGAAAGGAACTAAGGCTAGTATACAGAAATAAAATGTAAACTAGACAAATAGCCAAGAATGCTACCTACTTGGAAAGGCAAATATATTACACCAATTTCTTTAAGTTTTTGACTTTCTAAGTATGAAATTGTATTTCTTCTGCACTCACTATAATAACCCCGTTTGGGGGTTTTCTTTTTTGATTTCTATTTTTTCCTTTCAAAAACATATACTCAGTGTCTTTTATATTCAAAGTTGTGGCTCGTGGCAGCAAACATTTTTATTTGGTGTATCTCTAATCTTGTGGATGATGATGATGATGATGATGATGAAGATAATGAGTGTGTGTGTATATACTGCTTAATTTTTTTCTTAAAAATAATACAATTATATTTCCCCCTTTTATTCAACCCTTTATCATTTTAAATGAATTTCTTAAACAATATAAATAATTTCCTACAAGTCATGGATACCACCAGTTTTAATGAATTATACATAATTTGATTTTCTTTTATTTTTGAAATTTAATATAACCAAAGTTGCTTTTTTTATAATTTTGGGGGAGAATGCAGAGTTAAATAAACTTTCACCATTTCTGAACTGTTGTATGGTATAGTGCTATATCAATTATATATACTTTTATAATGAATCAGTGAATGAATGAGTAATGTCTTACTCCCAAATATAAAGTATTAATCCCAATAATAAAACCAGGGAGAGTGGTTGACTATTGAAAATAGCAGAGAAAATGGCTTCTCTTAATACAAAGCATGGGATTTTTGATAGTCAGATGGCAAGAAAGGAAAAGAGTTATCATTCTGGATACTTAGAAAATGAAAAGAAGATTCTATAGATGAGACATAAATGGTTGATAATAATTTTAATTAAGTAGCTTGCACCTAAAGAGAAAATGAATGGCACATACAACAATGGAAGACCAAAAATTATCTGAAAATCATAAGTCAAATAGGAAAAAAAAATACCATTAAAAAAGGCTGATATGTAAGGAAAAAATGAATAATGCTAGTATGACATTTTTGGACATTTGGTATCTTTAATATATTTTGTGCAACATATGGGTGGTATCTAATATTTCTGACACACATATAAGTAAGTATTCTAAGCTATTTGAATTGTGTTCAGAATTCATTTACTGTATTCTGCCACCTGGTTATCAAGGTGAATAACTTAGGATCCTAGGATAAAGTGAATAAAGTAAAGCCTTCTGTAGTTTTTCATTATATTAAAATTTATTGTAGCTATAAATTTTATGCATATGTATTAAAAGGAACCTTCAAAAATATCCACCTAATTGTTAAAATCCTTCATTGTACATCATCATTGCTTATGTTAACAGATTTAATTTAATAATTTTTTAAACTTTTGATTACTAGTTCCTCAATAATTTATGAGTATTTTGATTTATTAGTCATTGATGCTAATTATAGCTCAGAAATATAAAAATTCCCAAAACTGTATGTTAGATAACATGTGTATGTATGAGGACATTTCAAAAGGTCATTTAAAATGAAATTAAGAGATGAAAGTGAAGAATATAAACTTTATTTCTCAACACAAGCTCCAATAAGTTCAAGACACTTTTGTAAGTGATGATACTAGCCATTTAGTTTATTTCTAAAGATCCGAGAGTCCTGGGAATTTATCCATGTCAATGCAGTCTTTTTTACATTATTAACTGAAGAAAAATGGATGCCCTTTAAAGATTTTTAAGATTAGGAAATGAAAAGAAGTCAGAAAGAGCCAAATCCGGTTTATAAGGTAGACGCCTAGTAATTTCCCATGAAACTCTTGCAAATTTGACCTTGTTTGCTGAGAGGAATGAGTAGGAACATTGTCATGAAGGAAAAAAACTCTCTGGTGAAGATTTCCCAGGTATTTTTTTTTTTCTAAAGCTTTGTCTAATTTTCCCAAAACACTCTCATAATGAGCAAATATTTTCATTCTTTTGCCCTCTAGAAAGTCAACAAATAAAATATTAATATCTTGGTAATTCCAAGAAACTGTTGCTATGACCTTTGCTTTTGACTGCTTTTGCTTTGACTGGACCACTTCCACCTCTTGGTGCCATTTTTTTGATTGTACTTTGTCTTAAGAACCATACAGGTAAAGCCACGTTTCATCTCCTGTTACAGTTCTAAGAAACACTTGAGGATCTGGATCCCACTTGTTTAAAATTTCCATTGAAAGCTCTGCTCTTATCTGCAGCTTATCTGGGTACAACACTTTTGGTACCCATCGAGTGGAAAGTTTGTTCAATTTAAATTTTTCAGTCAGAATTGAGTAAGCTGAACCAATTGAGTTGTTTATGGTATTGGCTATTGTTTCTGCTATTAATAATTGGTCATTTTCAATTAGAGCATGGACAAAATTAACTTTTTCCTTGCTAATTGATGTAAATGGTGTGCCACGGCAGACTTTATCTTCAACATTATCTCATCCCTTCTTAAAAGTAGTTATTCATTTGTTAACTGCTGATTTCTTTGGGATATTGTACCCATAAACTTTTCATAAAGCATCAATAATTTCACCATTCTTCATCCAAGCTTCACCATAAATTTGATGTTTGTTCTTGGTTCAGTTTTAGCAGAATTCATTTTGCTCTTATAGGGCCTTTTTTCAAACTGATGTCTTATCCTTCTTAGTGCTTCAACCTAGATCCTGTTTAGACATATTATAATAAGTTAATATGAGTTTATTTTGTTGTAATTTTTTAAAAATGCATGTACATTTTTCATGAAATTTTTGAAGACCCCTCATATATGTATGTGTATATACATATACATACATGTGTGTACATATACATAGCATTTATATCTGATATATATTATATATTCATCTTTCATAGTACTTTAGAGATATAAATAATATATCGATTGTCTTCTTTTATGAAGTCATATTTTAGCTCAGATACATAAATTCTGATTTCTAAATCTATCCAGAAGTCAGTGCAAGTTTGAAAATATAAACAATAAACCTAGATAATTTTATGTCATAATGGAAAGATATTATATCTTGTTCTTATTAAGTTAAATTTTTAAAACCAACTTTTAATTGTCTTAATACCTTTAATAGAATTTATTTATTGATTTTATGATTATAAAACAAATGTATGTTCATAGTTAAAAATTGGGAAAATAAAGAAAAGCTTAATGAGGAAATAAGAATATTTATCGGCTGGGCGCAGTGGCTCACGCCTGTAATCCTAGCTCTCTGGGAGGCCGAGGTGGGCGGATCATTTGAGCTCAGGAGTTCGAGACCAGCCTGAGCAAGAGCGAGACCCCATCTCTACTATAAATAGAAAGAAATTAATTGGCCAACTAATATATATATAGAAAAAATGAGCCGGGCATGGTGGCACATGCCTGTAGTCCCAGCTACTTGGGAGGCTGAGGCAGCAGGATTGCTTGAGCCCAGGAGTTTGAGGTTGCTGTGAGCTAGGCTGACTCCACGGCACTCACTCTAGCCTGGGCAATAAAGTGAGACTCTGTCTCAAAAAAAAAAAAAAAAAAAGAATATTTATCACTCCACCCAGAGACACTAGAACTAGTATTCTACTTTTTTCATTCTATACATACATAATATGATTATATGTATTTATTTTAACAAACTTTTTAAATGAAAAAACATAAACACCTACTGTGCCATCCAATGTTTTTAACAACACACATTTTTTGTTTAACTATTTTAATAAAGGCATTATATTCTATTGCATAGATATGCCATGATTTATTTAGTAAATGTTCTATTGTTAGATATTTCCCTAGTTTAAAAATTTTTACTCTTATAAGTGCTGGCATATTCAATAACTCTATGCATCATTATATACATCTCTGAATATTTTCTTATAAAAATATCTGGAAAGATATATGATTTTCTAAAAGTCAAAAGCAGATTTAGGGCCATTTAATTGCCCTCTATAAATGACATATGAACTTGTGTTTCTAATAGGAGAGGATGGAATACATTTTTACACATAGTTGAGAAATACTGTGTAGAATTATATTGTTATTATTATTGGGTAAAAGCTTATTAATGGTCTTTCATTGTTTTAATTTACATTTCTTTTATTACTAGTAAAGTTCATTCAACACACATTTAATAAATGTAATCTTTAATATAATATTCTCTACCGTGAACTATTCTATATAAATATTTATGTGTGTATCTTCTATAATACATACATGCACACACATACACACACACGATTTTTGCAAAAACAGCCATCAAAACAACCTATGATGTAGACGTATTTTTGTCGCCCCATTTTCCAGATGAGGGAGCTGAGGCAAAAAGAAGCTTTGACTTGGCAAAGTCACACAGCTTCATGGCTAATTAGTGTTATTTCTGGGGTTGGGATTGGAATCCAGGTAGAGCTTGTCCTAGAGTTTCAACTCATACTACAATGACTCCTAGTAAATCTGTTCAACACCTACTATGAGACAAACATTGTTCTCTATCTGGGGTTAATACACTGAAAAAATTCAGGCATGACACCTCAACTTAAATCTTAGAATCTGATTGAGAGATATTTATGGTAAATATTATAAAATAATTGTATTAATTATTAAAGTACAATTTTAATACAAGCAATGAAGTGTAAGTGAAGTGTCTATGAAAGCATATAATTGGGACATGACCTAGACTTAAGAGTCAGTGAAATCTTCTTTAAGGAAGGGAAATTTAAGCTGCAAAATTAACGTCAAATTAATGTTTGATTTTATTTCAGTTTTTCTTAAATTTTTGATCATGTCATTGGCTTATTTTTAATTAGGATGTGTGCCTACTCCTTACTTACTGAAATAGCTCTCTCTATATAATGGCTATTCAGCTATATTGGTCATATGTTAATAATTCCTGCTAAGTTTATTTATAACTATTTTATATTCATTGATGCTTTTATTGATGAGTTAGTTTTTTTCATTGCCTAGTGGGGGACTTATGATTATAAGGTAGTAGCTCTCAATTGGGGGTGATTTTTGTGTTATAGGAAATATTGGCAATGTCTGTAGACAATTTTCTTGTCATAATTGTGGGATGAAAGCATGGTGCTACTGGATTCTAGTAGGTAGAGGCCAGGGATGCTGCTAAGTATTTACAATGCACAGGACAATATCCCACAACAAAGAATTATCCAGATCAAAATGCCAGTTGAGGTTGAGAAACCTTGGCATAAGAGAAAGCTGTTATTTTCTTTTTGAATATTTTAATTTTATATCTCTCAGTTTACTGACATTGGTTATTAATTCTATGTTTTCTTTTAATTATTTTAGATTTCTCACGTAGGCTACAATATCATAACTTTGTATTTCCCCTTCTTTCCAATATTTGAATCTCACATCATTTATCTGATTATAGATAGTTGCTAGAACTTCCAGAATGTTAAAATAATGATAGTGACTGAAAATGTTTTTGTCTCCTTCCTGTTTTGAATGGCAATAACTTTGATTCAAAATTTCCCAAATTGCCTTTCAGAGAACAGTGATCTAACCAGATATTTCACATTAAACAACTTCTGTGGATATGCTACATATCTCTTTCTAGCAGAGTCACAGTTTATATTAGCATATTAAAGGACAACTTTGAAAAATGATGCTAGATTGTGGTAGTTCTCAATCTTGGCTGCACATTAAAATCACCTGTGGAGCTATTAAAAAATATTGATGACTGAACCCTGCCTCTAGAGATCTGAAATAATAAGTCTCTGATGAAACTCAGGCATCAAAAAAAATCTTTTTAAATCATCCTGCATGATTCTTACGTATAACCAAGTTTGAAAACCACTGATTTTGCTTTTCATCATTAAACATGAAGCTGGTTGTTGGTTTGAAATAAAAAATTATATCATTTCATGGATGAAATATTTTGCCCCTATTTAACTAAGACATTTTAAAATCAGGAATGCCAATTTGCAGTCCATTCTCTATTGCTTTTATTCAGCAATTTTCTCCATGCTGAGTTTCCTGATCTCTAATTATTCTTGATTTGTAACTACTTGCTTTGACTTCATAAATGTAAGGCTATCTCTAATCTCTTTGAAAACACAAATTAGACATTTTCTTTGGTTTCTCATCAAAAGATTGGAAGAAATGCCCTTAGTCTGATTCTTGATGTGGTCCCTTTCTTCTAATCTCCAGTTATCTCCTCTTAATCCAGCCATATTTTCCTATTTTCTCACTTTGGAGAAATATATAGATGTGCTAGCTTTTTCTTGCTGTGTCCACTTAACCTCTTTTCCCCATCCTCTCTGTCTTTGGAGGGACATGACTTGTCAGGTAGGATATTTTCCACATTAGCTTTCTGTATCTTATCTTCACTTGTTCTAAATGAGTTAGGGGAATTAGAGGGACTAGGTCAGGGTAGCCTCCATTTGCTTCCCAGGCTTGCTGCTCTTTCACAGGAGAAAACATTCTGAGTAGGAATCTTCATATATTTGTTGACATATCTAGCATTTGTATGGTACCCTTCCTGCGTTTTGGCACCATTAGACATTTTTACCTATGTTTATATTTTGCAATTCATTTCTATAGGAGTATGGGAAGGAGGGAAGTTAATAGTTATGATTATGCCACCAATTTAAATAGAATCTGTCATCTTTATACTCTTTAACCCATAGAATACAATGACCTTCATAAATAAATAGATTATTCTACTGATTCTTTTTTTTTTTTTTTGTTTTGTCTTTTTTATTTTGGCATATGATGGGGGTACAGATTTTAAGGTTTCAATAAATGCCTTTTCCCCCCTCCCCCCACAAGTCTGAGTCTCCAGCATGACCATCCCCCAGACAGTGCACTTCTCACTCATTATGTATGTATATACCCACCCCCCCGACCCCTGCCCAATACCCTATTACTGTAGTACCTATGTGTCCACTTAGGTGCTGCTCATTTAATACCAGTTTGCTGGTGAGTATATGTGGTTCTTGTTTTTCCATTCTTGGGATACTTCACTTAGTAGTATGGGTTCCAGCTCTACTGATTCTTTATAAATTATTTATGACATTCTATATCTCTTTGCAAAATATATTCATTCAATATCTAAATCCTTCCTATAATTTGATGATGATCCTTGTTGTTGTTGGGCTCCATTTCTGCATATTTTTGATTAAGTGTACACAAACATAAAGCATTCGTGAAAAAAAATTTTGTGAAAAGCAAATTGACATTTACTACAAGCAACCAGTGGATTTGCAAATAACACACTTTTCTATGAACATTACTTAGTACAATAAATGCTATGTTTTCCACCAGACATGATTACTTTCTACTGAAAGCATATTAGAGAGACTATGTGTAGATAATAACACACTTTAATTCAATGCACACTGAAAATCATTTAAATAATGCATATTATTTTTGACACACTATCAACAAAATCCATTGTTTTAAGACAAATGAGATAGAATAGTAATATAGGTGACTATATTATGTGTTTAAAGAATTGCACTGGATATCTATTTATATTAAAAATGAGTTTAATATTCCATCTGAAGACATAAGAATAGCTTATGAAAATATTGTACCACACCTTGGGTTGTAATTTTTCTCTTCATTCATTGTAATAAAATAATCATTCCACGCTGTATGCTTATAAATTGAACAGATTTATTTATTGAACTTTACTCAAGAATATTTGAGTATTTTTTCTAGGAATGTTTCAATACTTTAGAATATATCATAGTACCTGTGTCATTTCAATATGTTCTATTCCTGACTCTCTCAAGAGTTCGGTTCAATCAACTTTAGTTTGGCACAAAACCTATTTATTTTGGGCTTTCTTCTTAGACCCATGGTCTTCTTGATGATCACCATTGTTATTTTATATGTCAAGAGTTTGCCTTCAATGACAAAGGTGATGATTTTCTTTGTCTTACTTTATTGAAGAGATATTTTTCAACATAAATATAAAGAAAGTATTTAAACCATTTCCACACCGACATTCATGACAAAATGCAAGATAGGTTCATATAAAAAGGCCTCAAGATATAATAAAAGACATGCTTAAGAATGCTGAAAGTCATTCCACGAAAAACTTGTGAAAGTGTTAGATTTTCTTCCTAAGCCTACAGTGTTGAAGGAGGAAAAGAACCTGATGAACACTACCTCAGCCAGGTGATCAAGATTAATAACAGTGATAAGTCATATATCCTTGATATGATAAAATGAGAATCACTATATACCTCTGTGCTCTACTTTCCTAAACCATATAAATTCACTCTAATCTCCAGAAAAATAAACATCAGACAAATCTCAATTGAGGGACAGTCTACAAAATACCCAAACTTTAATCCTTGAAACTGTCAAGGTCATCAAAACCAAAAGAAAGCCTGAAAAACTGCCACAACTATAGGAACCTGAAGAGACATGCTAACTAAATGTAATGTGATATCCTGGATGGGATTCTCTCTGAAACACAAAAAGTATATTAGGTATAAAGTAAGGAAAAATTAATAATGCATGTAATTTACTTAATAAGGTACCAATATTGATTCTTTTTGTAATAAATGTAGCATACTAATATAAGATGTTAATAAATAAAGGGAACTGGCTATTGGGTGTACCACAACTCTGTATTATTTAATTTTTTGTACATCTAAAATAAAAATTTACTTAAAAGGCATGCAAAAAATAATTAAACATGTCAGAAGATTTATCTGAAATTAGTCCCATTCAGTGTTTTGTCATCTCAGATATTTCAGTTTTTATTTATAAAATTTCAATCTGGTATTTCTTAATATCACCAATGTATCTGCTTTATATATCTGTACTTTATTGCCATGTCCAAAAACTCATTGCAAAATCAATATCAAGAAGACTTTTCCTTGTTTTATTATAGCAGCATTACAGTTTCACATCTTATGTTTAAGTCTTTAATCCACTCTGGCTTAATTTTTATGTATGGTACAAGATAAATGTGCAATTGTAATATATGTGGGTATACAGTTTTTCAGCACCATTGGTTGAAAAGACTATCCTTTCCTCATGTTATACTCTTAGCACCCTGTCGAAGATCAGTTGACTGTACATGTGTGGATTTATTTCTGGGTACTCTATTCTGTTTCACTGATCTATAAATCTGTCTTTATGCTAGTATCATACAGCTTTAATTACTGTTGCATTGTAGTATATTTTGAAATGAAGAAGTTCAATGCCTCAGATTTTGTTCTTTCTCATGATTACTTTACTATTCAGGGATCACATGAGATTCCACATAAATTTTTGGATTTTTTTCTATTCTGTTAAAAATGTCATTGGAATTTTAATAGGAATTGCATTGAATTTGTAGATGACTTTGGATAGTATTTTAACAACATTAAATCTTCCAATCCATGAACATGGGATGCCCTTCTATTTATTTATGTCTTTTAAAATTACTTTCAGCAATGTTTGTAGTTTTCAGAAATAAGTCTTTCCCTCTTGATTAAGTTATTCCTAAGTTTTTTTTTCTTTTTATGCTATTGTAAATGAGATTATTTTCTTAATTTACTTTTTGGATAATTCATTATTAGTGTATAAAAACAAAACTGATTTTGTAAGTTGATTTTTTATCCTGGAAATTTACTGAATTTGTTTAATGTTGTAACAGTGTTTTTGTTTTTGTTTTTTTTTTTCCTGAAGTCTTAAGGGTTTTCTACATATAGGATTATGTCGTCTGCAAATAGATGCAATTTAACTTCTTCCTTTCTGCTATGGTTGCCTTTTTTGTTTATTTCTGAATATTATGGGGATACAACATTTTGGTTACCTGTAATGCATTTGCCTTGCCCAAGCCAGGGCTACAAGCGTGCCCATTCCCCATATAGTGTGCTCCATCTGTATTAGTTGTGAGTCTATCCCCCACACCCCCACCTGACTGGCACCCAATGAATATTACTACCATTTGAGCACCTTTGTGTTGATCTGTTAGTACCAATTTGATGGCGAGTACATGTGATACATGTTTTTCCATTCTAATGATACGTCACTTAAAAAGATGGGTTCAAGCTCTATCCAGGATAACATAAGAGGAGCTCATTAACCATTGTTTTTTGTAGTTGAGTAGTATTCCATGGTATACATATACCACATTTTATTAATCCACTCATGTATTGATGGGCACTTGGGTTGTTTCTATATATTTTCAATTGTGAATTGTGCTGCTATAAACATTCAAGTGCAGATGCCTTTATTATAGAATGTCTTTTTTTCCTTTGGGTAGATGTCCAGTAGTAGGATTGCTGGATCAAATGGTATTTCTATTTTTAGGTCTTTGAGGTATCTCCACATTACTTTCCACAGGATTTGTACTAATTTGCAGTCCTACCAGCAGTGTAAGAGTGTTATAATATCTCCATATTCATGCCAGAATTTGTTGTTTTACGACTATTTGATAAAGGCCATTCTTTAGGTGAAATCTCACTGTGATTTTGATTTGCATTTCCATAATTGTTAGAGATGTTTAGTACTTTTTTATATGTTTGTTGGCCATTATGGCTGCCTTTTATTTCATTTCATTCTCTTGCCGGATTGCTCTGACTAGTGCTTCCAGTAATGTGGTGAAAGTGGGCATCCTTTTCTTGTTTCAGTACTGAGGGGAAAGGCTCTCAGTTTTTCCCCATTCAGTATGATGTTAGCTGTGGGTTTGTCATATATGGCCTTTATATGTTGAGAGATTTATATCATAAATGGTGTTGTATTTTCTCAAATGGTTTTATCTGCATCTATTGAGATGATCATGTAATTTTTATTCTGCATTGTATTAGTGTGGTGTATCACATTAATTGATTTTCCCTTTTTATCTTTATATTTCAACATATTAATAGGGTACAAATGTTTTTGTTACATGGATAGCTTTTATAATGCTTAAGTCAAGGCTATAAGTGTTTCTGAATAGTGTTCATTGTACCTGTTAGGTAGGTATTTACCCCTCCTCTCCTCCACCTCACCCTTTCTTGATTTCCAATAATTTTTATTTCTCTCTTTGCACATGTGTGCCCATCAATTAATTCCAAATTATTAGAAAATACACATAGTGTTTGTTTTTCCATTCTTGAGATACTTCACTTAGGATAATAGTCTCCAGTTCTATTCAAATTGCTGCAAAAGACAGTAATCCATGTCTCTTTAAGGCTGAGTAGTAGTCCATGGTATATATTTTCAGATGTTGAACCATTCAAGGTATAATCCCATTTCATCATGGTTTATTATCTTTTCATTGTGCTGTTGCATTTAGTTTGATAGTATTTTGTTGAGGATATTTGCATCTATGTTCATCAGGAATATTGGCTTGTAATTTTATTTTCTTGTGATGTCTTCCTCTGGCTTTGATATCAAGTAAGTGATGGCTTCATAAAATGAGTTTGGAAGTATACCCTCCTTTTTGATTTTTTTGGACAAGTTTGAGAAGGGTCAGTGTTTAATCTTCTTTAAATGTTTGGAAGAATTCACCAGTGAAGCTATCTTTTCCTAGGCTTTCTTTGTTGTTCTTTTGGGGAGGATTTTGATTAATGATTAAATCTCCACACTTGTTACAGGTCTGTTCAGACTTTCTATTTTGTCATGATTTAGTATTAGTAGGTTGTATGTTTCTAGGAACATATTCACTTTTACTAGGTTATTCAAATTGCTGGTGTATAATTCTTCATAGTAGTCTTTCATGAAAGTATTAATTTCTGTGCCATCAGTTGTAATGTCTCCTCTTTTATTTCTGATTTTATTTATTTGAGCAGTCTGTCTTATTTTCGTAGTCTAGCTAAGGATTTGTCAATTTTATTTATCTTTTAAAAACTCTTACTTTTGTTTATTTTTCTCTTGTTTTATTTTTTATTTCACTCATTTCTGCTTTAATCTTTGTTATTGTCTTTCTTCTACTAACTTTGGGTTTAATTTGTACTTTTTCTCTAGCTCCTTGTGGTGAAAAGGTAAGTTGTTTATTTGAGATCCTTTTGCTTTTTTAATGTATAAGTTTATTGCTATACACTTTCCCCTTACTACTGTTTTTGCTGCATCACATATATTTTGGTATGTTGCATTTTTGTTTTCATTTGTCTCAAGATATTTTCTAATTTCACTTTTTATTTATTCTTTAACCCATTGGTTCTTCAAGAGTGTGTTGGTTAATTCTGTATATTTGTTAATTTTCCAGTTTTCCTTCTCAATATTAGAAGGAAAGATTGGTATTGTTCCATTTTCTTGGTATTATTTCAATCTTCCTCAGTTTGTTAAGACTTATTTTTCTCATCTACCATGTGATCTGTCCTGAAGATTGCCCCACATCTACTTGAGAAGAATGTGTATCCTGCTTCTGTTAATTAGAATGTTCTCATATATCTTTTATGTCAATATGGTCTAAAGTTTTGTTCAAGTTCACTATTTCGTTATTGATGTTCTTTCTGGATGATCTATCCATTATTGAATGTAGGATATTGGAGTCTTTTACTACTATTGTATTTCTGTCTATTTATCTCTTCAATTCTTTTACTCTTTGATTTATGATACCCTGACATTGGTGTCATATATAATTGTTATACCGTCCTGATGAAATGATTATTTTGTCATTAATAATGTCACTCTGTCTCTTGTGACAGTTTTTGAATTAAAGTCTGTTTTGTCTAATATGGATACCCTTAATTTCTTTTATTTACTATTTTGATGGAATTTCTTTTTACAATGCTCAATTTTAGCATATGCATTTCCTTAAATCTAAAGTGAGTGTCTCTTAGAAAGCATATAAATGAGTATCCTTTCATGTCAACTTGAAAACTCTTGTTAACATTTCTTATAAGGCAGAATGTCTGGGAAAGTGTTTAACTCTATTTTCAAAGGACAGTTTTGTGAGGTATAATATTCTCTGTCGACAATTTTTGCTTTCAGAAATGTAAATATATTATCCTACTCCTTTCTGCAAGGTCTCCTCTGAGAAATATGCTAATAGTATCATGTGAGATCCTTTGTATATGGTGAGTCACTTTTCTCCTGCTGCTTTGAAAATTCACTCTATCTTTTGCATTTAATAATTTGATTGTAATGTGTTTCTGTGTAATTGTTTTGGGGTTACTTGTGTTTCAAGCATTTTGGGTTTCAGAAATCTGAAAGTTCATTTCCCTTTCCAGATTTGAGAAGCTTTATACCATTATTTCTTTAAATAATTTTCTGGCCCTTTCACTTTCTCTTTCCTTCTGAGGTATTCCTGTGATACATATATTGGTTCACTTGATGGTGTCCCATAAGGCTTTCTTCTTTCTTTTGGTGTCTCTTAGTTTTTCTTCTTTCTTTTTACTTATTTTTTTTCTTTTTGTTCTTGTCACTGTATAATTTTAAATGACCTGTCTTCAAGTTTATTCATTCTTTTTTCTCCTTCGTCAAGTCCACTGTGAATCTCTATATTCATTTTTTCAGTTCAAGTATTGTATTCTTTACTTCCAGAACTTATGTTTTTTCTCCATGTTTCTAGCTTTCAGTTTATTTCTCATTCTGTTAATGCCTCATTTTTCTGACTTTGTTTAGTTGTCTATGTTTTCTTGTAATTCACTAAGTTTCTTTAAAATGTTTATTTTGAATTATTTTTCAGGACATTAGTAGATTTCCTTTTTTAAAGGTTTGTTACTGGAAGTTAGCTTTTTTTTTTCTTCATTATGTCATCTTTCCCTGATTCTTCATGTTCCTTGTAACTTTGAATTAATATCTGCACATTTGAAGAAACTGACCCCATTAACAGTATTTATGTACTGGCTTCAAAACGGAAGACTTTCACCAAGCAGACTGGCTAGATATTGTGAGAAACTTCAGAACTTTTCCATAGATATGCTTCCTCTACTCTTCTTTTTTACCTAGGGCAGAAGTCTCAGGAGTGTGAATATTTTCCCAATCCTGTAGAGCCATGCTGGCTACAGTAGGCCACCTGCTCCTTTTTCTTCGTGTAGTGCATTTAAGGTCCAGGGCATTGCATACAGAATCAACTCCTCTCCCTCTTCCTAGGGGAGAAGTCTCAGACTTATGTGCTTTCTCTATGCCTCACAGAGCTATGTCAGCAGCAGTAAGATGCTTGCTTCTCTTCTTTGTTCTAAGCAGTACCCAGGCACATAAATTATGGTGTTTCAGTCAGTTCTGTGTGTGAGGTGAGGCAGAAACCAATCTCTCAGGCAGCACTCTGAAAGGCCTAGGAGGTTGGCTGCATTCTCTACTCTCTCTTTTCCCCAAAGGAGAAGTCACAGACTGAGGCAATCTCCCTCAGGGCTGAACTGTTCTGGCTTGTGGGAGGGGCTGACATCTCATTAGAAACAGTGTTTTTAAAAAATCAATCAAAATAACAGGCCATATTAATAGAATAAAGGAACAATAACCACATATTTCTTGAGTCCAGAAGGCAGAAAGTTGACATTCAAAGTGCTGAAAAAATATCAGATCTCCAAATACTATATTCAGCAAATTAACTCTCAAAAAATGAAGGGGAAGTTGAGATATTCCAATGTAAAGAAATTCTAGTGGAATTCATCCCTAGCAAACTTGCCCTACAAGAAATACTAAAGCAAATCCTAAGGCTATAATGAAAGTACACTAAATAGTTACTTGATTCAAATGAAGAAATTATGAGTACCAGTAATGTTAACTATATAGAGAAATATAAAAGACAGTATAATTGCATATTTATACCCTTTTATCAGTTAACTAACTTAAAAAGTAATTGAATACAACAACAGTAAATAGTTGCGTTACTTGGATTATAACATATAAATACAATGTATTTAAAAATAACAATACAAAAGTAGCACATAGGGGCAAAGCAGTATTGGAGTAAGGGAACGACACCAGATGGAAACTAGAATTCACAGAAAGAAATGAAGAAAATCAGAAATGATAAATTAGATGATTAATATTTAAAAAATTCCATAAGTGTTTGCTTGCTCTCCTTTCTTTTCTCAGCTTCTTTCAAATATGTTAGATTATTATAAAGTAATAATTGTAAAATGTATTGTCAGGATTATCATATATATAGATTTAATATATAAATAAAATTAGAACAAAAAAGGGAGGGATTGGAGCTATCAAAATATAAATTTAATGTAGATTTTTGTAAAATGTGTATTATAAGCCCCAAACTACTAAAAAATAATTCAAACATTATCATTAAAATTATTAAAGGAATTAAAATGTTATGCCAGAAAATTCTATTTAACATGAAAGAAGTCAGTAAATAAGAGAAAGAAGATAAAATGACACGAGATACATAGAAAGCAAAAAGCAAAATGGCTTATGTACATCCAATCACATTAATGATAATATTAAAGGTGAATAAACTAAATAATACAATCATAAGTGGGTATTATAATATTGGATTTTAAAAATGTTCTGATTAAATACTTTCTCCAGAAATCACACTTTAGATTAAAATGTACAAATAGTGTGAAAGTAAAATGACTGAAGAAGATACAGTGCAAAAGGAAAGCCTAAGAGAGATGGAGTGGCTACATTAATATCTAGGAAAAAATAGACTTTAAAATATAAAAGTGTTACTGGAGATAGAGTTACATTTGATAATAATAAAGATAAATAAGTCAAAAATATGAATATAAAACAATTATAGACATATAAGAACCTAATGAAAAATCTCTGAAATATATGATGCCAACAACTGACAGAATTTAAGTGAATATTAAATAATTTAAAATGACATTGGAGATATCTCAAAGAACTAAAAATAGAAACACCACTTGATCCAGCAATCCCACTACTGGGCATCTACCCAAAGGAAAAAAAGTCCTTTCATAATAAAGACTTCTGCACTCAAATGTTTATAGCAGCAAAATTCACAATTGAAAAGATATGGAAACAACCCAAGTGCTCATCCATACATGAGTGAATTAATAAAATGTGGTATATGTACATCATGGAATACTACTCAACCATGAAAATGATGGTGAACTAGTACCTCTTATATTATCCTGGATAGAGCTGGAGCCCATCCTTCGAAGTGAAATATCACAAGAATGGTAAAACATGCACCACGTGTACTCACAATCAAATTGGTACTAACTGATCAACACTAAGGTGCTCACATGGAAGTAGTATTCATCGTGAGTGCCAGACAGGTGGGAGGTGGGTGATGGGGATGGGTAAACTCACAACTAATGGGTGTGGAATGCACTGTATGGGGGAAGGGCATGCTTGTAGTTCTGGCTTGGGTGAAGCAAAGGCATTATATATAACCAAAATGTTTGTACCCCCATAATATTTAGAAATAAATAAATGTAGGAAAAAAAGCAAATAACAAACAAACAAAAATAAAATGACAGTTGGAGACTTTTAATACTCCACTTTCAGTAATGGATAGAACAACCAGAAAGAGCATCAACAAAGAAATGGAAGACTTCAACAATGCTAAAATCCTAGAAGACCTAAAAAATTCATAGCATTATCCACTCAAAATTAATAAGATAAACATCTTCACCAAGTGTATATAGACCATTTTCCAAGAGAGACAATATGCTAAACATTTAAAGCGCCTTAATAAATATTTTCAAAAGTTATACAAACTGTGTTCTCTAATGACAAATGAAGGAAATGAGAAATTAATACCAAGAAAATTTCAGAAATACACAAAAAAGTGAAATTTGAACAACATACTCCTAAATAACCAATAGGCCAAAAAAAGAAATAACAAGGGACATTAGAAAATATCTTCAGATTAGTGAAGAATAAAATATAACATACTAAAACTTAAGGTATGTAGCTAACGCACTCCTCAGAGAAATTTACAGGAGTAAATACCTATATTAAATATCATGATAGATCTCAAATCAATACCTTAAACTTCTACCATAAGAAGCTAGGCAAAGAATAAGAAACAATTTCCAAAGCAAGTATAAGGTAAGAAATGATAAAGATTAGAGCAGAAATAAACAAAATGGAGAATAGAAAAATAATACAGAAAATTGATGAATCAAAAGTTCATTCTTTAAAATGATCAACAAAATTGACAACCATTTAACTAGACTGACTAAGGAAAAAAAAGAGAGAGGACTCAAATTCTAAAATCAGGAAAGAAAGAGGGGACATCACAATGTACCTTATAGAAATAAAAATAAATGTAAGAGAATTCTATGAATATTTGTGCATCAATAAATTAGATAACTTAGATGAAATAGACATATTTCTAGATAGACACATTAATACTAACACAAGAAGACATAGAAAATATGAATAGAACTATAACAAGTAAAAATATTTAACTAATAATTTTAAAAATTTCCACAAATAATTTTCAGCCCCAAATGGCTTCATGGTAAAATTTTACCAAACATTTAAAAAAACTAAAAGTATTCTTGCACAAACTCTTCCGAATACATTGCGTAGGTCCAGTATTACCATATATCAAACCAGGCAATGACATGACAGGACAAGAAATCTACAAACCAATATTCTCATGGGTACAGATGCAAAAATCCTCATGAAAATCCCAGCAAACTGACTACACCAACATATAAAAAGTATTATACATTATGACCAATGGGATTATCAAGGAATTCAATATTGCTTTAAAAATCAATCAAAATAACAGAATATATTAAAAGAATAAAAGAACAAGAAACACATATAACTTCAGTAGATAGTGAAAAATCATTTGACAAAATTCAACTACACATTATGATAAAAAATATAAACAAAATAGTGACATAAGGGAGTGTCTTCAGCCTGAAAAATGGGTGTCTATTTTTTTTTAAAAGATAGCTAGCATAGTATTCAGTAGTGAAAGACTGAATGTTTTTATGCTACGAGAAAGAACAAGATGAGGATGTCCTCTCTCAACACATCTATTCAATATTGTCCCAGAAGTTCTATAACAGCTAGGGCAATTAGGCAAGAAAATAAAATAGCCCATTAAAATTGAAAAGAAAAGTAAAACTATCTCTATAACAAAAAACAAGAAAATCCTAAGGAATCCTTTTATGTATAAAATCCTAAGGAATCTATCAAAAATATTATTACCATTAATAAACAAGTTTAGCAAGGTTACAAGATACAATATCAAGATACAAAATCAATTACGTACTACATACCAGCAATGATAAATTTCAAAATGAAATTAAGAAATCAATTCTGCTCATAATGGCATCAAAAAATAAAATATTAATACTTAGATACAAATTTAACAAATAAGCACAGTATCTGCAAACTGGAAACTACAAAATACCATTGAAAGAAATTAAAGGAAACAAATAAATCAAAAGACATGTTATGCTTCTGGATCATTATACTGAATAGAGATGTGATATCAATACCCCATGAAGATTCCATGTGTCCTCTATCAACATTTGAGCTGGCCTCTGTGTGGAATTTTACAAGCTGTTTCTAAAATACACATATAAATGTAGTTCCCATAATATTCAAGACAATTTTGAAAAAGAACAACAAAATCAAAGTACTCACACTTCCTAATTTCAAAGCTTACTACCAATGCTAAAGTAATCGAGACAGTGTGGTTCTGGCATAAGGACAAATACATAGATTAATGGAAGAGAATTGAGGATACATAAATAAAGCTTGATTTTTGACATGGTCTCAGGACAATTGCATGGGGAAAGAATAAACTTTTCTGTAAATGGTGGTGGGAGTACTGAATATTCATATCCAAAAAAATGAAGTTGGTCTTCTACCTCACACCATAAAAATTAACTTAAAATATTAATAGGTAATAGATCTATTTGTTAGAAATAAAGCTACAAAACTCTTAAAAGGAAACATAAGAATAAATCTTCATAATCTTGGATTAGGCAATGGTTTATTTGATACAATGCTAAAAGCTCAAGAAGCAAAAGAAAAAATAAATAAACTAAATTGTACTGCATAAAAATAAATAAATAAAAAAACCCAACAACTTTGTGCTGCAAATGATACCATCAAAAAGTAAAAGGACAACACGCAGAATGGGAGAAAATAATTGTAAATCATATATCTGATAATGGACTTGCATACGGAATAGATTAAAAAAAACTTAGACCTCAGCAACGAAAAGACAAATAACCTAAGAATAGGCAAAAGATGGCCAGGCGCGGTGATCACGCCTGTAATCATAGCACTCTGGGAGGGTGAGGAGGAAGGATCACTTGAGGTACAGAGTTCAAGACCAGCCTGAGCAAGAGCTAGACCCTGTCTATACTGAAAACAGAAAAAATTAGCTGGGTGAATAAAAATAGTAAAAAATTAGCCAGGCACGGTGGTACACACCTGTATTCCCAGGTACTTGGGAGGCTGAGGCAGGAGGATCACCTGAGCCCAGGAGTTTGAGGTTGCTGTGAGCGAGGCTGACACCACGGCACTCTAGTGTGGGCAGCAGAATCAGACTCTGTCTCAAAAAAAATAAATAAAGATATGCTTAGACATTTCTCCAAAGAAAATACAAATGGCCAATAAGTACATAAAAAGATGCTCAACATTATTAGTCATTATGGAAATCAGAATCAAAACCATCATGATACCTTCATACCTTACTAGCATAACTATAAGTTTTTAAAAATTAGATAATGACAAGTGTTAAAGAGGATGTAGAGAAATTGTATCCTTCGTGCATTACTGATAAAAATGTAAAATGGTGCATCCTCTTTGGAAAACAGTCTTGCAGTTCCTCAAGCTTTAAACTTATAGTTACCATATGACCCAGCAAAATCAGTACTAGTTATATATCCAATGGAGGTGAAAACATATGTCCACACAAATATTTGTGAACAAGTGTTCATTGCAGCATTATTCATAATAGTCCAAAGGCATAAATAACTCAATTATCCATTAACTGATGAATCAATAAATAAAAAATAAAGTGTGCTATATCTGAACAGTGCTATATTATTTAGCCATAGAGAGGAATGAAATATTGAAATATGCTACTACATAGATAAACCTTTAAAGCATTATGCTAAGTGAAAGAAGCCAGTCACAAAGGTCACATATTATATGATTTATTTTTACATAAAATGTCCAGGATAGAAAAATACAAAGAGATGGAAAATTCATTTGTGGTTGCTTAAGGCTCAGAATGGGGTATTGGGAGTGAGTAGTAGTGGCTATAGGATTTTATTTAAGGGTGCTAAAAGTCTTCAAATTGTAGATTGTGGTAATTATTGCAGGTCTCTGTGAATAATCTTAAGTCCTGAATTGTACACTTTAAAAGGATATAGCTTATGGTATGTGAATTGTATCTCAATAAAGGTTATTGAAAAAAGAAACCCCACCAAAATAGAGAGTTCTAAAACAAAATAAGAAATGTAATCATAGTGCACAATTTGGTTCATGTCTTTATATTATTATATCATACTAATGTAAACATTAGTATGATAATATAAGGATATTATAATAGTCTTTTCAACTTTCAGAATGAAGAGTAAGTTTTTAACATTTGCAATAAAAGGTATAGCTATAGATTACAAGCATGAGGAAATGGAAAAAGTTGGGAGAACTGGAAGGAAAATAAAACTGCTAATGTTCTTGTTTACAAAATGCAAATTGGGACACCTCGTTTATATTTGATGAACAAGACACAAGGTAACAAGTATATCACTTACAAAGATAATAAATATAGTTACTCAAAAATAGAGATGTAATTATATTTGTGTAGCATTTATATGATGGAGTATAAGCAAGCTTATTCCTAATGAATTATATCAGGAAGTCAAAAGGTAATGTGTAAAATTTTTGAGTAAAGATTTAGCAGTGTAAACAAATTAGTTAGAGACATGGAATTAACAATCAGAGGGAAGACTATTTAAGTAAAGTATTTAAGAATGGTTCCCTCTGGGGAAGCGTACAGCCTGGCATTGTTTTCATATTAAGTCCTTCTCTGTTATTTGATTAAACATATTAGTTGGTTTAAAAACATATTTTGAATGTATAAGTTTGAAAAATTCTTTTAAAAAGAAACCAACAGTGATTAACGAAAACTTATCATTACAGATAAAATTAAATGCTGAAAATATTCTATACATAAAAAAAGGTTCCAGAAAGTATAAACTGTAGCACTATCTTCATGGATGGTGATAAATATATTTTATATTTTTCCTTCCATTTGAGATTGAAAAATTTGTGTTTTAAGGAGGGACTGAAAGCTATTCTTTTGAGACTTAAAAACAAGGCCTTGATTGACACCCCTTAAATAATTATGGATGTAGTGAATGTCAGTATCCACAGCTCCTCAGAGGTTTAGACATATTCCTGAAAACCAAGAGACAATTGATGGGACTGAAAGGCAGTTAATTTGAAATGAATAAAAGGAACTGACTTTTGGCAATAGATACAGTTGACCTGTGAAATTCTCTACCGTAATGTGTTACTGAAAAGTGTCATTTGGAGCTGGACCAAAACTGAATTCTGAATTTTCACAGTCATGTAAACTAAGGAAATAACAGGAAGAAGATTAAACCTTGAAAGGAAAGGTACCACTACATAAGCTTCTTCTGCAAAAATCGCTATTAGAAAATGATACTAAATTATTATCACATTAGGTACAGAAACATTTAAATTTTATTCCAAAAACAAATATACCGTGAATCTCTGTTTCCTCTTCCTCAAACTTAGCCACAACTTGTAGGAGACCCAATCCAAAGAGAAACTAAATACTTTCCATTAACTAAAAACTGTACCTGGGAAATATAGGAAACACGAACACAAATAGAGATTATATGATCTTATTAGACTGTCATTTCCTGCTTATTAGAAAGGGAACATTTTCTTTAGAAGAGACAGACATTTTCTTTATCACAAGTGCCAGTAAGTATACAACAAAGGTGAAAAAATGCACTGGAGATTCTAGCAAAAGCAATTAGCAAAGAAAATGAAACCACTCAGATTGGAAAGGACAAAGTGAATTAATCTTAGTCTATTTGTGCTGCTGTAACAAATTATCTGAGACTGGGTAATTTATTAAAAATACACATTTATTTTCTAATATTTCTGGAGTTTAAGAAGTCCAATATCAAAGCATCAGCAGGTTTGGTGTCTGGTGAAGGCCCATTTCTCATAGATGATGTCTTCTAGGTGTCCTCAAATGGCAGGGACACAAGGGAAGAGGAGCGTTGTGTCCTCATATGTTAGAAGAGCATAAGGAAGCAAACCCATTTCCTCAAGCCCTTTTATAAGGGCCCTAATCCTATCCATGAGGTTTCTGCCTTTCTGACATAATCAACTCTTAAAGGCCCTAGTTCTTAAAACTACCACAATGGCCAGTAAAGTTTCAACACATACATTTGGTGGGACGCATTCAGACCATCCATGAATATATACCTCTATTTTCAGATGACATGATCTTGTACATGGAAATTCCAAAGGAATTAAAAAACAGCTATTAAAACTAATAAGCAAATCAGCAGGGTTACAGATTAACATTTGGAAGTCTACTGCATTTCTGTATACTAGCAATGAACAAGCCAAAAATGAAAAGTAAAAGTCCATTTACAAAACATCAAAAATAATAAAATATCTAGGAATAAATTTAACATAATACATGGAGTACTTGTCACTGAAAGCAGGAACACATTGTTTAAAGGGAGGGGCAAGATGGCCAACTAGAGACATTGGTTGCCAGATCATCCCCCAAAGATGGAGAAATTTCAGGTGATAAAGCACAGCCCAAGTGAAATACTGAGGGAAAGATGCCAGAAACTACCTTTACCAAATATCCCATGGGAAGAAGATGTGGAGCAGAACAAGGAGGAGCAAGATTTTGGCTGAAACTGACCTCAGAGGCATTAGGAGCCTGGCAGAAAGAATAGGTAAGAGTGTTTACTTTTCCTGCTCTCACACTTGTGACAGTCTGCCAGTTCCCTATCTGTCAGAGAGTCCTTTTACCCTGCCAAATCCAGGTGCTGTTGGCATTAGTGAACCGAGAGCTTTATTGGGAGCAGAGCACCTGACTGCAGGCTTGCATAGGGTCACTTTCCTGCACCATAGACCTGAGCTGAGACAGCAGACACTGTTTTGCCTGTATGCATGCCGGGTGCCTCTATTCAGCCAAGGAAGTCACAGCCCCTCAATCTCCCAGTCAATTGATCTGACGAGAACACTCCCCAGCACCTACTTGGACTGTGACAACCAGAAAGGAACAGGGAGACACAAGAGAGCAGCAGCATTCCTGGAGTTCTGACTGGCAGGCTGGGCTGCCCCAAGGGTACTAGGAAATGCTGCAAATACTTGTTAAGACATAGGAAGGTGGAATGCACACTATCCTGCACCAGAGAGCTTCTAGTTAGTGATCAGAAATTGTCTTCACTCCTCCCAGTGGAGATGTGAGTGCATAGAGAAGTCTTTAGGGTAATAGAGTGTCCCCACCCCAGAGCAGAAGCAGCAGCAGAGCCCAAGAAGGTACACAGAGATGGGAACTTCCCCTCCTCCAACCATTCAACATTGCACATATAGCTGCCTCTGCTCCCAAGCATGAGTTTTGGCATGAGTGAGCTGCAGGATGGCTAGGACTAGGCTTGCAGCAGGGTATACCTCCAATAGTATTCTGCTTACCTCGCCTAGATTATACATGGAGGATGTAGCTCATTTCTCTCCCTTCACAGATAGGCAGTGTTTTAGCAGTTATCTTGACTTGGAAATCCCAGCCGCTGGGTCTCTACATCACTGGATTCACAGGCAATGATACCCAGTATCCATTCAGACCACAGAAATCTTGGGGCACAGGAGGGTCCCAGGAGAACTGTGGTTTTCCTGGAGCTTGGGCACTCAGGGCAGGCTATTTTCAACTGAGAGGAGAGTGCAACATGCCAGAGAGACACTTAGGACAAAAGGATCAGGTCACAAGCTCCCAATCATTCGGGGCCTCCTCCTCTTCCCTTCCCCCATCCACTGTTGCAAAGGCAGCCATGGTTGAAAAGGTGGTCTCCTTGGGACCAGCGAGGATTCAAGAGCGGGTGATTAAGGCAGGGCACTTGGAAACAGCTGCCCCACCTCTGACACAATGCGTATCACATCCAGGCTTCCACTGAGCTTGAGGCTCACTCCTGTCCCTCTAAAAAGCCTCAGCAAGTACTTTCATGTGCCCCAAGGATAAAAGCTACCACAACCCTTGAGGGATGTTGGGGCTGGCATTCCTCTCCTGGGGCTGATTGTCTCTTCTGGGAGGAGCCTAGCTTCTCTGGAGGCAAGTCCCTGGCATAACCACACTTCCTCCTCCAGATCATTTCAGTGATTTACAGATTCAGTGCAATTCCCATCAAAATACCAATGATATTTTTTTTACAAAAATAGGAATCATAAAATACAATCCTAAATTTCATACGGAACTAAAAAGAGCCCAAATAGCCAAAGCACTCCTAATCAAACAGAACAAATCTGGAAGCATCACATAACTTGACTTCAAATTATACTCCAAGGCTATGATAACCAAAGCATCATGGCAGTGGTATAAAAGTAGACATATAAATCAATAGAACAAAATGGAGCACCCAGAAATAAAACCATACACCTACAACCAACTGATCTTCAACAAAGCAGATCAAAGGTACACAGTGGAAAGGACAACCTGTTCAACAAATGGTGTTGGGAAAATTGGATAGCTACATTCAGAAGAATGAAACTGGGTCCCTATGTCTCACAATATACAAAAATAAACTCAAGACGGATTAGAGACTTAAATGTAAGACCTAAAACCATAAAAATTCTAGAAGAAAACTTAGGAAAACCTCTTCTGGACATTGACCTAGGCAAATAATTTATTACAAAGGTCGCAAAGCTAAATACAATGAAAACAAAAATAAATAAATAGGACTTAAAATAAAAATTTTCTGCAGAGCAAAAGAAATAATCAAGAGAGTAAATAGACAACCTACAGAATAGGAGAAAATATTGTAAACTATACATCCAACAAAGGACTATTATCAGAATCTACAAAGAGCTCAAACAAATTAGCAAGAAAAAAACCCCTGAATTATCCCATTAAAACGTGGACAAAAAACATGAACAGACATTTTTCAAAAGAAGATAAAAAAATGCCAGCAAACATGAAAAACTTCTCAACACCCCTAATCATCACTGAAATGCAAATTAAAACCACAGTGAGATGCTACCTTATCCATGTCAGAATGACCACTATTAAAAAGTCAAAAAATGATAAATTTGGGGATGGATGCAGTGAAAAGTAAACACTTATACACTGTTAGTGGGAATGTAAATTAGCACAGCTTCTATGGAAAACAGTATGGATATTTCTCAGAGAACTAAAAGTAGACCTAGTATTCAATCCAGCAATCCAGCTACTGGGTAGCTATGCAAAGGAAAAGAAGTCATTACATCAAAAAAGACACATGCTGTCATGTGTTTATCACAGCACAATTTGTAATTGCAAACATATCAAATCAACCTAAGTGTCTGCCAACTGATGGTTGGATAAAGAAAATGTGTATATATATATATATATATATATATATATATATATATATATATATTCACACACAGACACCATGGAGTACTACTCAGCCACAAAAAAGAATGAAATAATGTCTTTTTCAGCAACTTGGGTGGGAATGGAAGCCATTATCCTATGTGACGTACCACAGGTATGGAAAAACAAATAGCACATTTACTCACTTATAAATGGGAGCTAAACAATGAGTATACCTACAGAGTGGTATAATGGATTTTGAAAACTCAGAAGGGGGGAGGTTGGAAGGGCAGTGAGGCCAAAAATTACCTGTCAGTACAATGTACACTATTTTCATGACAGGTACACTAAAACCCCTGTCTTCATCATTATATGATTCATCCATGTAAAGAAAAACCATCTTGGGGGACCCCGGAGCAGCCCGGAGACCAGCGGGAAGGGTAGGTGGATCTGCCGTTTCCCCTCCCCTGCATCCCGGACTGCTGGTGGGCTCCCCAGCAAGCGGAGGGACCTGCGGACACCAGCCCAGCGACGACCACCGCCAGTGAGCGGTAAGCCAGTAGCGGACGCGGCACCAGGCTCCCAACTCCCTCGGGCACCTCCCTGTGCACAGACCCGAGCCGCGCGGCAGACGCCATATTGCTTCCTCCTCCCCTCCCCCGACCCTACCCGCGGCTGCCCAGAGAGACAGAGAGACAATATAGCCACCAGCCAGAGGCACCTACAGGGAATGGGACCTTCCCTTTTGGGGTCCTACAGCTGACTAAGGGGAACTCAGACTGTGAGCTCTCTACCCGCCAGCCCTCCCAGGTGCTGGTGGCACGGTGATCCCAGGAGAACGGGGCAGACCCTGAGGTTGAGAGACATAGACCCAGCGTGGGCTCCCTGTGGGTGAATTGGGACTGGCACTGCTCTCCCGGGTGGGGATATAGTTTGAACTCTGGGACCCAGAGGTCAGACCTGCAGACCAGATCCCGCACCGAGGCCTCGCATTGCCCAGGGCACTGAAAAGATATGTGTGAACAGCCTGCTGAGGTGTGTGTGCCTTCAGGGGCAGATAAGCGTCCTAGAGGCCAACCCTCCTCCAAAGGGAGGCCGTGTGCCCAGCCCAGGTGGCGTTCCTGCACAGGGAACCTCCCCGCCGGCAACACAGCCAGGAGAGACCTGGTGGCGTGTGGTCTGGCCTGCTGGCAGAGGCCCAGGAGTAGCCTCGGAGTTGGGGACGGTGGAAAGCCGCACCAGACTGCGGGTCTCAGACAGCCCCACACCCACACGCAGACTCTCTGACTGAGCGGGGCCATTCCAGCCCCTCCCTGTCAGCTTTTCCTGGAAGCAGAGAACAGAACTTTGACCCCTGCTGACGACATTGGTGGTGCCTGAGGGCAGGCTTACCCAACCCAGCTCCAACCAGAATCTCTCCTAGACTAGCCCTCACTGAAGGGGAGAAAAGGACACACCTGGAAGTCCCAGGGCCCCACCCACCACTTGAGGCACCAGAGTTCTCTCTACAGGAACAAGAGCTGATAACAGGACATAAAAACAACAGCGTAGCCTGTTCCTCCGAGCAAGCGCCACCTACTGACAGGGAGAGCATCCTGCACACCCTTTTCATGACACCTACTGACTCATTATACAAGGAGTGATCGAATCTCACCCACAGACACCACCTACCAGCTCAGAAATTAATCAAGGCGTGTGAATACCCCAAAAAAACTTAAAGAAAATAAACAACAACTGATCGACATGGGAAGAAATCAGCGAAGGAACTCAAAAAATATGAAGAACCAAAGGGAAAACACACCCCCAAAGAGGAGCACCAGCCCCCTAGAAATGGGTACCAACCAAAATCAGGGAACCAAAAGGACAAAAGAGGAATTTCGTATGTGGATCATAAGAACACTCACTGACCTGCAAGAACAACTCAATAACCAACACAAAGAAACCACAAAATGATTCCAGGATCTGGAAAAAAAGTTCACTAAAGAAATAGAAACAATGAAGAAAAGTTTAACCAAACTCCTGGAAATGAATAATCAATTCAGGGAACTACAAAATATAGTAGAACGGCTCAAGAACAGGGTAGATCAAACAGAAGAAAGAATCTCAGAGATTGAAGATAACACCCTCCAATTAAATAAATCAGTCACAGAAATAGAGCAGAGATACAAGAGAAAAGAGCAAAGCCTACAAGAGATGTGGGATTATGTGAAGAAACCAAATGTGAGGGTCATAGGGTTACCAGAAGGGGAAGCAGACAACACTCAAAGGTTGGACAAGCTATTTGAAGATATAATAGAGGAAAATTTCCCCGGCATTGCTCAAAATCTCGATATATGTGTTGAAGAAGCTCAGAGGACCCCTGGGAGATTCAATGCAAACAGGAAGACGTCACGGGATGCAGTCATCAGACTGACCAAAATATCAACTAAAGAGGCCCTTCTAAGAGCTGTAAGACGAAAGAAGCAAGTAACATACAAGGGAAAGCCAATTCGAATAACATCAGACTTCTCTAATGAGACTTTACAATCAAGAAGAGACTGGGACCCCATTCTCATGCTTTTGAAAAAAAAACAATGCCCAGTCTAGAATCTTATTTCCTGCAAAACTAAGCTTCGTATATGAAGGAGAAATAAAGACATTCTCAGACAAGCAAAAGCTCATAGAATTCACCAAGAAAAGACCAGCCCTACAAGAAATACTCAAAACAACGTTATGCATGGAACATCATAATAATAACCCACGAATATAAAAACAATCAAAACCCAAAGATTAAAGGCCAGATATTACAATGGATCAAGACAGAAATCATTTCAACAACATCCAACCCAACAGAATGAACAGTAATCTACCTCACCTATCAATTCTCTCAATAAATGTGAATGGCTTAAACTCTCCACTCAAGAGACATAGGCTGGCTGAATGGATAAGAAAATACAGGCCAAGTATATGCTGTCTTCAGGAAACACATCTAACCTGCAAGGATGCATATAGTCTAAAAATAAAAGGGTGGAGATCAGTATTCCAAGCAAATGGAAGCCAAAAGAAGGCTGGCGTGGCAGTTCTTATTTCAGACGGTTTAGTTTTTAAACCAACAAAAGTAGTGAAAGACAAAGAGGGTCATTATATAATGGTGAAGGGCACAGTTCAACAAGAAGAGATAACAATTTTAAATATATATGCACCCAACTTAGGTGCACCCAGATTCATAAAGCAAACCTTACTGGAGCTAAGCAAATGGATTAATAGCAACTCCATAATCACCAGAGATTTCAACACCCCACTGACAGCACAAGATAGATCCTCCAAACAGAGAATTAATAAAGAAATAATGGACTTACACAAAACTCTAGAACAATTTGTTCTGACTGCCATTTACAGAACATTCTACCCCAAATCCACTGAATATAAGTTCTTCTCATCAGCACATGGGACATTCTCTAAGATTGACCATATCCTAGGACACAAAGTATACCTCAAAAAATTAAAAAAAAATAGAAATCATACCATGTATCTTCTCAGATCACAGTAGAATAAAAGTAGAAATCAACCGTAACTAAAACTCACATTTCTACACAAAAACGTGGAAATTAAACAACCTCCTACTAAATGATTACTTCATAAATGAAGAAATCAAGATGGAAATAAAAAAATTCTATGAAGAAAATGACAATGGAGAGGCAAGTTATCAAATCCTCTGGGACACAGCTAAAGCAGTTCTGAGACGAAAGTTTATCTCCATAAATGCCTATAACGAAAAGTCAAAAAGATCACAAATAGACAATCTAATGAAAGGACTCAAAGAGCAGGAAAAAGAAGAACAGACCAGCCCCAAACCCAGCAGAAGAAGTGAAATCAACAAGATCAAATCAGAACTAAACGAAATTGAAAACAGGGAAGCTATTCAGGAGATTAATAAAACAAAAAAGTTGGTTCTTTGAAAAAATTAACAAAATCGACACACCACTGCCTAAGCTAATGAAAAGCAGAAAAGAGAAATCTCTAATAAGCTCCATCAGGAACAAAAAAGAAGATATCACAACTGATCCCAAAGAGATACAAGGTAGAATTTATGAGTACTACAAAAATCTGTATTCACACAAATTGGAAAATGTGGAGGAAATAGACAAATTTCTAGAAACACACAGCCTCCCTAGGCTCAACCAGGAAGAAATAGATTCCCTGAACAGACCAATCTCAACAGCTGAAATAGAAACAGCAATTAAAAATCTCCCTAAAAAGAAAAGTCCCGGTCCAGATGGCTTCACACCCGAATTTTACCACACTTACAAAGAAGAACTAGTATCTATCTTGCAGAAACTATTCCACAACATCGAGAAGAGCAGAAACCTCCATGGCACCTATTATGAAGCGAATATCACTCTGATACCAAAACCAGGAAAGGATGCAACAAAAAAGGAAAACTACAGACCAATATCCCTAATGAATATAGATGCAAAAAATTTCAACAAAATCTTAGCTAACTGAATCCAGACGCTTATCAAAAAATAATCCATCACGATCAAGTGGGCTTCATCCCAGGGATGCAGGAATGGTTCAACATACGTAAATCTATAAATGCAATTCAACACATAAACAGAAGCAAAAAGAAAGACCACATGATTCTTTCAATAGATACAGAAAAAGCTTTTGACAAAATTCAACACCCTTTCATGATACAAACACTTAATAAAATAAGCATAGAAGGGATATACCTAAAAATGATACAAGCCATATATGACAGACCCATAGCCAATGTCATACTGAATGGGGAAAAACTGAAAGCATTCCCACTTAGAACTGGAACCAGACAAGGCTGCCCACTATCTCCACTTCTATTCAACATAGCGCTGGAAGTCCTGGCTACAGCAATCAGAAAGGAAAGTGGAATTAAAGGTATCCAAATAGGGGAAGAAGAGATCAAACTTTCACTGTTTGCTGATGATATGATATTATATTTAGAAAATCCCAAAGATTCAACCAAGAAACTCCTGGAACTGATAAATGAATTTAGTAAAGTCTCAGGATACAAAATCAATACGCAGAAATCAGTGGCATTCATATACGCCAACAACAATCAAATTGAAAACCAAATTAAAGACTCAATTCCCTTCACAATAGCAACAAAAAAATTAAAGTACCTAGGAGTATACTTAACCAAGGAGGTAAAAGACCTCTACAGGGAGAACTATGAACCACTGAGGAAGGAAATAGCAGAGGATGTAAACAGATGGAAATCCATTCCATGCTCATGGATCGGCAGACTCAACATCATTAAAATCTCTATACTACCCAAACTGATCTACAGATTCAATGCAATACCTATTAAAATCCCATCAGCATTCTTCACAGATATATAAAAAATAATTTTACCCTTTGTATGGAACCAAAGAAGACCCCGAATATTAAGAGCAATTCTAGGCAACAAAAACAAAATGGGAGGCATTAATATGCCAGATATCAAACTATACTACAAAGCTGTAGTAATTAAAACAATCTGGTATTGGCACAAAAACAGAAATATTGATCAGTGGGACAGATCTGAGAATCCTGATATAAAACCATCCTCATGTAGCCATCTAATCTTTGACAAAGCAGACAAAAACATATGCTGGGGAAAAGAATCCGTTTTCAATAAATGGTGCTGGGAAAACTGGATAGCCACTTGTAGAAGGCTAAAGCAGGACCCACACCTTTCACCTCTCACAAAAATCAACTCACGCTGAATAACAGACTTAAACCTAAGGTATGAAACTATTAGAATTCTAGAGGAAAATGTTGGAAACACTGTCCTAGACATCGGTCTAGGCAAAGAGTTTATGAAGAAGTCCCCAAAGGCAATCAAAGTAGCAACAAAAATAAATAAATGGGACATGATGAAACTAAAAATCTTCTGCATAGCCAAAGAAACAATCATGAAAGTAAACAGACAACCTACAGAATGGGAGAAAATTTTTGCATCCTACTCATCCGATAAAGGGCTGATAAGTAGAACATACTTAGAACTCATGAAAATTAGCAAGAAAAAATTAAATAACCCTATTAAAAAGTGGGCAAAGGACTTGAACAGAAACTTTTCTAAAGAAGACAGAAGAATGGCCAACAAACATATGAAAAAATGCTCATCATCTCTAATCATCAGGGAAATGCAAATCAAAACTACAATGCGATATCACTTAACTACAGTGAGAATGGCCTTTTTCAAAAAGTTTCCAAATAACAAATGCTGGCGTGGATGCAGAGAGAGAGGAACACTCCTACACTGCTGGTAGGACTGCAAACTAGTTCAACCTCTGTGGAAAGCAATATGGAGATACCTTAAAGTGATACAAGTGAATCTACCATTTGATCCAGCAATCCCATTACTGGGCATCTACCCAAAAGATCCAATGACACTCTACAAAAAAGACACCTGCACTCGAAAATTATAGCAGCACAATTCATAATTGCAAGGCCGTGGAAACAGCCCAAGTGCCCATCAATCCAAGAATGGATTAATAAAATGTGGTATATGTATACCATGGATTTCTATCCAGCTCTAAGAAACAACGGTGATATAGCGCATCTTATATTTTCCTGTTTAGAGCTGGAACCCATACTACTAAGTGAAGTATCCCAAGAATGGAAAAACAAGCACCACGTATATTCACCAGCAAACTGGTATTAACTGAGCAGCACCTAAGTGGACACATAGGTACTACAGTAATAGGGGATTGGGTAGGGGGGAGGGGAGAGGGGGACGTGTATATACATACATAATGAATGAGATATGCACCATCTGGGGGATGGTCATGCTGGAGACTCAGACTTGTGGGGGGCGGGGGGGAAAGGGCATTTATTGAAACCTTAAAATCTGTATCCCCATAATATGCCAAAATAAAAAAAGAAAGAAAAGTAAAACCATCTGTACACTCAAAATCTATTGAAATACAAAGAAATTAAAGAAGACCTAAATAAATGAAAATACATCCCATATTCGTGTATTAGAAAAATTAATATAGTTATGATGAAAATGCTTCCTATATGAGTACATCTTTGTGACTTCAGGTGAGTCAATTTTTTCTTTGATAAAACATCAGAAACACTGTAGGAAAAGTAGACAAACATATCAAAATTAAAATCATTTGTGTTTCAAAGCACATTAATAAAAACACAGCATATATAGTGGCATAAGAATTTGCTAATCTTATATCTGTTAGAGGACTTGTATTAAGTATATATAAAAAGTCTTACAACTTGACAATGACAAGACAAATAGCCCATTTAATATATGAGCAAAGGATCTGAATAGAAATTTCTCCAGAGAGGATAGACATGTGACCTATAAGCACATGAAAACGTGCTCAGTATCATGAGTAATTAAGGAAATGTAAATGAAAACCATGGTGAGATGCCACATCATATCCAATCATATGGCTATAATTAAAAAAGACAGACAATAACAAGTGGTGGCAGTGTTAAATAGAAACTGGACACCTCACGCATTGCTGGTAAGATGATAATAGTGCAGCCACTCTGAAACACAGTGTAGCAATTCTTCAAAATGTTCAAACAAGTTACTATATAACTCAGCAATTCTTCTTAAAAAATATTATAAGTGGAAGAATCCCACTGAAAAAGATCAACTATTGTATGATTTCTTTTGTATGAAATGTCCAGAATAGGCAAATTCGTAGATCGAAAGCAGATTAGTAGTCTCCAGGGGATGGGAATGGAGTTAGTACATGAAGTTTAATTTGGGGCAATAAAAAGTTTCTGAATTTAGAAAGTGATGTGGTTACATAACTCTGAATATACTGAAAATATTGAATTGTATACTTTAAAACAGTGAACTTTTGGCTACGTGAATTGTATCTCAGGAAGCTGTTATAAAATAATAAAATTAATATTCAATACTTTTATCAACATAATTATATAAAAGCGTGCATTAGTAAAATAAGTAAGGGGCTATTTAATTATCCTTTAAGGTTAATATCTAAAAAAATTAATAATTCTGTTTCAACTAGGCCAACCCCTCAGGGCTGAGATAATTTTATGAATTACTGATGTGGTACCAAATTATATTACGAGAGAATTTGTTTATGCTCAAGATATATTCAGTAGCAAATAAGTGGTATAAAACAGCAACAGCTATTAGAAAAACAAATTATAGAATTATCCATTTATAAATATATATCTTCACATATAAGAAAGCACATTCTACTATGCAATTAGAAACCAACAGATTTTATGATACATCCATTAGACCATTCAGTGGATAATTGGGAAATATAACACATACCATATGGTTACTCAGAACTGTTCAAAATATAAATTAAATCACTAGTAATATGTTTTTGAGATTCCAATCTCGAATGAACTCTTATTGAAAATTAATTGATGAACACTTACATGCATATATAGTAGTAACATTCATTGGGTGTTAGGCTGGTGAGAGAGGGGAGAAGGGGATGGGTATATTCACATCTAATGGGTGCAGTGCTCACTGTCTGGTAGATGGACACACTTGAAGCTCTGACTCAGGCGGGGCAAAGGCAATATATGTAACCTAAACATTTGTACCCCCGTAATATGTTGAAATTAAATAAACAAAGGAAACATAATGGGGAAATACAGAACTCAGATTAAAAGTACTGCTGAATGAATGCCACACAAAATAATGATGAACCAGATAATCACCAAGGTGGAGTTATGGAAAAATTAAGAACATAATGAAAGTTGATTCCCCATAAAGTGTCATTAGAGAAAAATACCTTATATGGTGAATAAGTAAAACATTTTATATTTTGAAACTACTCTTAGTTTGGTGTTCCAACTCTGAATTATGTACTTTTTAAATCACTTTCCAGCTCAACATCAAAAGCTCTGTATTTAAGAATGCAAATTCCTATTATGTGTATATTGTTGATCCTCTTCCTTGCATTCTGCCCCAATCAGATATCCCTGGTTAAACTTGTACTTTCTCTGTCCTAGCCCTGGAATAATAAACCATTTCAACAAGGAGACATAATTATTTTTAGTTGGCAATAGTATTTAGAAACCAAGATCTGGGCACTAGGTGTGCTTATTGTTAGGTGTCTTTGCTTCTTTTTTTATTTTCATTTTTTAAATTATAAATTGAAAAATTGTATATATTTACAGGGTATAAAGTGATGTTATGATTTATGAATACATTGCAGAATAATAAGATCAAGCTAATTAATGTATCTATTGCCTCAAATACTTATCATTTTTTCGTGGTGAGAACATTTGAAATTTACCCTCTCTGTGGTCTTGAAATGTAAAATACATTATTATTTACTATATTCACCAAGCTGTGCAATATATGTCAAAGAAAAAAATAACTTATTCCTCCTGTCTAATTGAGGCTTTGTACAATTTGTCCATCATCTTCCTATTCTCCACCTTCTCTGCCTCTGGTAATCACCATTCCACTCTCTGCTTCCTTGAGTTTTATTATTTTAGATTCTACAAATAAGTAAGAACATACAGTATTGGTCTGTCTGTGCTTGACTTATTTCACTTAGCATAATGCTCTCCAATTCCATTCATGTCACAAATGACAAAATTTCTTTCTTTTTAAAAGCTTAATAGTATTCATTTGTGTATGTATACCACATCATGTTTTTATCCATCCATCTGTTGATGGACATTTAGGTTGATTACCTAATGGCTATTGTAAATAGTGATGGAATAAATATGAAAGTGTAGATATCTCTTTCACATACAGATTTCAAAAGTTTTGGATATACCTAGAAATGAGATTGTTGGATCATATGATAATTCTACTTTTAGCTTTTTAAGAACCTGCATATAATTTTCCATAATGGCTGTACTAATTTACATTCTCACCTCCAGTGTACAAGGGTTTCCTTTTCTCTACATCCTTGCCAATACTTTTTATCTTCAGTCTTTTTGATAATAATCATTCTCACAGGTGTGAGGTGATATCTCACTCTGGGTTTAATTTGCATTTCCCTAATGATTAGTCATGTTTAGCACTTTTTCATATGTCTGTTGCTCATTGTCATCTTCTGAGAAATGTCTATTTAGATGTCTTGCTCATTTATTAATTTGGTTATTTGTTTTGTTTCTACAGATTTATTGAGTTCCTTATGTATTTTGAATTTTAACCCATTATCAGATATATGGATTGGTGTCATTGATTCTAGGCTTTCAGTGGAACAAGATAAGAAATATATTAATGACAACAATAAAGAAAATCATAAATTTTCATTTACATGCTCAACTAACATTAAACATTAAATCAACTTTTCTTAAAGTGTTTTTTTAAATTTTTTTATTATTTCAAAATATTATGGAGATACAAATGATTTGGTTTTATGTATCAATTTTGTTATGCTTGAGTCAGAGTTATAAGTCCCATTACCCATAGAGTGTTCATTGTACACATTATGTAAGAGTTTTTTAAATATATTTCTATTTTTTATTTATTTATGTTTTTAATTCAGGATATTATGGGGTAACAGACATTTTGGTTACATGTAATGTGTTTGCCTCACCCAAGCCAAGACTATAAGCATGTCCTTCCCCCATACAGTGCGCTCCGCTTCCATTAGATAGTTAGGTTTTTTATATCTGTGCTTTCTCTTTGATTCTTACAGAAGGTTTAACACAAACTATTTATTTGATTTATTTTACAATATACATAATAGCTTCAAAATTGCAATGCCAATATTGCCATTGCTAGGTAAACTATGAGATATTAATTTCTCTCTGCCTTTTGCATTTATCCTTGAAATATACCCTACTAAGGATGTTCAGTCTCAATATTATATTCAAAAGTTACTTGAAACAATTACTTTTCTGTGTGGTTATTTTACCAATTTGACATGCAGTTAAGTTTGTTTATTTTGACTTGTTTTCAATTTTAGAGTTCACTATTTTCTTTTCATTTAATTATCTTTTTGAATATATAAAATATGTGGCTCAAAATTAAAAATAAAAGTGAGAATATATATTCATAGAAGTCTTACCTCCATACCTACCCTATAATACCCATATCACCAGCTGAAGTGTAGGAGGTATTGTTTATGGCACACTAAAAGAGGTCCAGGTATGTTTAAGTAAACATAAGGGTCCTGGAAAGATTAGTAGAAGGCATAAGTGAATCAATTAATGCAAAAAAGGGGGAAGAATGATATATAGTCCAGGTGATATACAGAGTTCAACAGATTTCATGTTCTGTACCAATTGTTTGAAGTGATTTGTTTCTTAATGTTTCATAGTGGAAATGCATAAGCAAGCACAGATGTGACCTCATGATACTAAAGCAAAGACTAATCATCTTATGTGTGCCGGCTTTGAGTATAAATAGATCTGGGCCCACAAATGTTGTTCATTATTATAAAAATAAATTGTTGATTATAAAAATAATGATTATAAAATAAATAAATTGTTCATTATAAAAATAATGAACAACATTTGATCTATGGGGAAAATTTTTCTGAATAGATATAAAAGAGACCGTACTTTTTGAATAGTAATTTCTTAATAAGCTATGGGGATTAAATATTAACAATACTGTCCATATGAAATGAGAAAAATTAAAATAGCTTGTGGTGATTGGAAGTATATGATGATCTAAAGTGTGTAAATTTATAAGAGATGGGAGAGGGAAAAAGAACCTTACATTTTTTAGAAGTAGTAAATGTATTTATATTATACTCTAATATGTCAAGGATACTTTTTGTTATCTTTAGTCTAAATACTAAAAGAATAGTGAATGAATGTAATAAGCTAATAAGAAAAATATTGACACAAAAGAAGACAGAAAAGGATATAAGAAAAGAAAAATAGTCAAGGTTGCCCAAATAGAAAATAAAGACAAAGATGGTGATTAAAATTTATTCTAGTACATATATTAAAAATTGAGTGAATATTCCAATAATCAAAGGAAAATTTCCAGTGTAAATTTTCAAAAACAAAAAGAACACCATGCCACTTTTTAAAATATTATTTTTAATTATTATGAGTGGACATTAGATATACATTAGTTTTTATAGTGTACATGTGATGCATTTATACAGGCACACAATGTGTATTAGTCAAATTAGGGTAACTAGGGTATCTATCACCTCAGGTATTTATCATTTCTTTGTGTTAATGATATCCCAATTACACTCTTTTATTTATTTTAAAGTATACCCTAACATATTGTTTATTATAATCAATGATATTTTTAAGAGGTACTCATTAAATATAAAGACACAGAAAAGGTGAAATTAGGAGGAAGCAATATGATACACCATGCAAACACTAACTAAAATAAAGATGATGAATTTTTTGGTACTGATATCAGAAAAAATAGGTGTTAAGATCAGAAGTATTATTAAACATTTGTACCCCCTAATTATTTTGAAATTTAAAAAAAGAAAGTTGAAAAATATGAAGTAGGATGTTTTATAATGATAAGTTCAATCTATGGAGAAGATAAAATATTATACATTTATATTTACCTAATAACATGCTATCAAAATATATAATCTATAAATGGAAAGAATTAAAATGAGAAATAGACAAGTTTATAACAAAGGGAGATTTTTAAAGATATATATCTCTGTAACTGATAAAAAAGCATACAAAAGTAGTAAGTATATTGAAAATTTGAGTGATGTGTTTAACAAATTTGACCTAGTTGACATATATACTATAAATAGTGATAAAAATATATATTATTTTCAGTACATATGACCATATCAGGCTATAAAACATGTGTTGATACTTATAAGACTGAAATCATATAAAGAGTGTTTGATCACCAGGAAATTAAATTACAAGTAAATAACAAAATAAGAACTATAAATGACTCAAATTTTTGTAAATTAGAAAATCATTTCTAAATAACTCATAGCTACTATTTCAATTCTCATAATATTGCTGCTAGTATTTGCTATATTCTCTAGCTAAGTAAATAGCTAGAGAATTAGTAGCAAAATCAGACAAGATAAAAAGAAATAATACAGACCAACATCCCTCATGGACATAGATGCAAAAATCCTCAACAAAATGTTAGCATATCCAATCCAGGAATGGGATGCCCAGAAGGGTTTTATCTAGGTAATGTAAGACTGTCTCAACACTCAGAAATTAATGAATGTAATTCACTATATAATCAGTCTTAAAAATAAAAACAAATGCAGAAAAAGTATTTGACCATATACAGCATTCTTTCCACATAAAAACTTTTAGCAAATTAGAAATAGAAGGGAATTTTCCCAATCTGATAAAGTGGATCTGAATGAAACCCTATAGCTAACATTATACTTAATATTTAAATAGTGAATTTTTTCCTCCTAAGATTGGGAAAAAGACAATGAATAATGTTCACTTGCATCCCTCCTATTCCACATTGTATTGGAAGTCTTAGTTAATGCAGCACAGGAAATAAATGAAGTAAAAAACAATACATGTTGGAAAGAAATGAATTAAACTGTTCCTATTTGCAGACATGATTGTCCATGCAGAAAATGCTAAGTAATCTACACAAAACTCCTAGAATTAATAAGAGTTTATCAAGGTAGTAGTATACACATTCAACACTCAAAAATTATCAATTGTATTTCAATGCACAAGTTATACTGGTGTTTTATTTTCACCAAAATGGTGTGTTCTAAAATGTTAAAAGCTTAATTATTCATAATAGCTAAAACTGAAGAACAAATTTAAGTGTTTATTATTAGAATAGACAACTGTGTTATGATATATTCATGCAGAATACTACATAACAATGAAAATGAATGAATTATTACTACATGCAACAACATATAATATCGAACAAAATAAGTGAGATACAAAAAAACTGCATAAATTCATTTATAAAGTTTAAAAGCAATATATGGTAAAAATATGAGAGAATGATTATCCTTGGGGAGCAGATAGAGGTATTTACTATGGAATGACATGTAGTGGGTTTCTGGTGTGTTCATTTTTTTATTTCTTGATTCAGGAGAAATTATACAGGTGTTTCCACGTTGTGAAAATTACTCAAGCTACTGAACATTTATGATTTTTTTTTAAATATCTGATGTATACATACACACAAAAATGTAGATAGAAATAAATTTCTAAAGTTTATTAATAAAAGGAGGCATTTATAGCATATTGCTTGCAAAAGAATATAATAGAACAGAGACAGCAATTAAGTATAAAATAGGATGACAAAGTATCTTAGTTCATTTTGTGTTATTACAAAATACATAAGATTGGATAATTTATAATGAACAAAAATTTATTTTCTTACAATTCTGCAGGTTGGCAAGTCTAAGACCAAGGCACCAGCATCTGGCGAGGGCCTTCTTGCTTTGTCCTCACATGGCAGAAGGTGGAAGGACAAGAGAGTATGAGTGCGATGACCTTACATGGTAGAACAGCAGGAGAATAGAGCAAACCAACTTTGGCAAGCCTTTCTTATAATGGCATTAATCCATTTATGAAGGAAGAGCCCTCATGACCTAAACAGCTTCCCAAAGGCCTACCTCCTAACACTATTAAAATAAGGATCAAGTTTCCAACGTATGTGTCTTAGGGGGGACATATTCAAACAATAGCATTCTGCCCCTGCCCCCCCAAAATTTATGTCCTTATATGCAAAATACCTTCATTCTATCCTAATAGACCCAAAAGTCTTAACTCGTTTCAGCATCAATTCAAAAGTCTAAAGTCCAGAGTCTCATATAAGTATCAGATATGGGTGAGACTCAAGGCATGATTCATCTTGACACAAATTTCCCTCCAGCTATAAGCCTGTGAAATCAAACAAGTTATGTACTTCAAAAATACAATCGTAAGGCAGGCATAGGACAGACATTTCTGTTCCAAAAGGGAGAAAGAGGAAGGAAGATTAGGATGTATGACTCATAAGCTCAATCAATAATCTCAATAGAAGCCAAAAAGAATAATGCAGTTACCCAGGAAATATCTATGAAGAACCCCTCCCCCCCACACACACACACTGTGGAGTACTACTAAGCCATAAAATTTAATGAAAATTAATGAAATAATGTCCTTTGCAGTAACTTGGATGGAACTGGAGACCATTATCCTAAGTGAAATGTCTCAGGAATGGAAAAAACAAACACTACATGTACTCTAATAATTGGGAACTAATTGATGGGCACAGAGATACAACGGTCATTGGAAATCAAGAAAGAGGGAAGGGGAGGAAGGGAGAGGTAAAAACCTACCTATCAATATTATAATAAACAATATTTGGGTGATGGGCACACTAAGCCTTGTAAAATTTATCCATGTAACAAAAACATTTGTACCCCCTTAATATTTTGAAATAAAAAAGACACATTTGAGAAAGAAAAAAAAAGAATAAAAACCATAATACCATTTTTTTGAAGTTGCCTGAAATGCTTATTTTAGCAAGCCATGCTATGCTATTTACATAAATAGTCATTTATGGGAAGCATGGGACTCAACATTAGGGATTAATTGAGTAATATTAATGATAGTGTTACTGAGAATCACTAGCCTAATGCTTCTAATTGCACTGCACAGGTATATCTGCCAAAGATTTCAAAAAGTTATTGTGAGAGTTTCAGGTCACTTTTCTCTAGCTAGGCATTATTTGTTAGTGTTTTTTTATAATTTTGGTCAATGCATTGAGCCTTAAAGAAGTAGATACATGGAAAGGTAATTATAATTGTAATAATACGTAATAATATTGTAATAATACTAATATGTACTTATTTGCTGATAGCTTGAATGAATGACAGAAAATCTAAAAGAATCCTATATAAAATCATGTCACTTTATGTTAATTTACATATTCATGCAATTCCAATAAAATTCCAACAAAATTTGTCGTAAAAGACAACAATATTCTTCTTTTTCTTTTTAAAGTTAACTTAAACTTAAGAATGTGACATTTTAAGAGTCAGAAAATACTAGTTAAACAGGGGAAATCTATTGTAGTAGATATTGGACTATAGACATCATATTAATATTTTCAGTGGAACAGAAACCATGTTCTGAAAATTGGCCTAGTTATATATGACGTTTATGTACTAAAATAACCATCTCAAAATAATATACACATGAAGAATAATTTAATAAAGAGTGTTGGAATAACTAGACAGTGATCTTTTAGAGAAAAATTTTATTTAAAATTTTGTTTAGATACATATTTTGTATCAAATTCAAATAAACTCCAGAAGAATTAAAGAATCACACATTATATTTTGCCATAGAAAAGCTAGTAGAAAATAGAAAAAGTATACATAAAACTCTTGGATGGATGATAACTTTCTACAATTTGAAGCAATGGGAAAATATTAAAAGGGAAGGTTGACAGATTGAATTATATAAAATTTGAAATATCTGTTCAACAGAACATCAAGTGAAATAAAACAGAAAAATATATACTGGTATCAGGCATGAAAGATGAAGAATTAACATCAATAATGAACAAAAATAGGATCTAATGCATAATAATATAATTAAGATGTCAATGAGTAAATGGAACCAACAGTCATTAAAATAGAAATAAAAAAAGAAGGGAACACAGGTAAATGTTCAGCATCACTAATAAGTGAAGTAACGCAACTTAATAATGAGATGCCATTTTACATCTATTAAATTAGAAACATTGAGCCTACTCAAAGCTGGCAAGCCTGTGATTAAATTAGTGCACTCTTGCCTTGTTGGTAGCAGTATAAACTATTAAAACATGTAAAGGAATTTGGCAATATATATGAGGAGCCATAAAATTTTGACACTTGGGAATTCAGCCTAAGAAAATACTTGTTAGAACATTATCTGTAATAGCAAAGATTTGGAACCTAGATACATGTTCAAAAATAGTTGAATAGGTAAATTACAGTATAGAAAATTGCCATTAAGTTATAATTGTAAATACTAACATATGAAATATATATGAGGAATTACTAAGTAAAATAGAGATCATTTAGAGGACAATAAATACCTACATAAAAATGTGAAAGCACAGATGTGGATTTAACAAGTATTTATTTTAACATTCTGAATTTTACTCTTGGGAGTTGTGCTTAGTACACAATTATATGTATTAGCACTTCTGATCAAGGTATAAAACTTTGAATAACCAACATTTATTTTCTTTTTAAATAATTTCATGAAACAGCAGGATAACATATTCTCTAATATATTTTCCCTGATGTAAACTATTATTAGCTCTATGCCTAGGCAACGGACATTAAAATATCTCAATGCAAATATAAGATTCTTTTTAACCATTAGTGAAAATATTTGTATAACTGACTTTTTATTATCTTCAATGTAGTTCCTCAGCGATTTGTTTACTTTGGCAATATTAATTAAAACACTATTGTTATGACATGAGCGGGGAGTGGTTGTATGATCATTGCCTGATTATTTTAACAATAGTTTAACAGAGATGTTGCAATTTGAAATATATAGTTCATTTTAAAGGTGTGAATTAGTCTTCACTTTTCTGTTTTTGGAGTATTGACTTCTAGCTGTATGAAAAATGTTATGAACTTAATACGTGCAAAAAAGCAGAAATCCTGGTGGCATGGGTATAAATACTTGATATAATATACTATTATCTATTTAAAAGGAAGCTCCTTAATTTCTAGATATATACTTTAAAAGAGACAAAGCATTTAATTGATTTATATATTTAACACTTTGAAAGATATTTTTTATATTTATTTTTTAAATAGAATAACAAAAAATACTCCAGTTGTAGTTTTTGACCTATGACACCATTTGTGGTAGTTCTGGTACAGTTCTGTGCTTGCTAGGCTCATTCCCGCAATCGCAACTGTCCTCAAAACTTGTTGCTGCACATAAAGATGGTTGTAGGCAGGTTCATGGGGTAGTTTTCATGTAAGTCCCTTTAAGAGAGGAAAGAAGGAAGGAAGGAAGGGAAGGAGAGAGGAAAATGATATACTTATTAAAGTTATGGATTCTAAAGCTATGCCTCTGCAGTCCAAATGCTATTTCTTTACTTTTGTAGTTACTTGACCTTGAGCAAATTACTGTTTACACCAACATTTCACAGATTCCACCAAAAAACTTCCGTTTTTTTTCCTAGATGTATGTTTTGCAGTTTGGCCTCTTGTTTTCTTTCTTCTTTCTAAGTCTTAGTTTCTTGTTGATGAAATAGAATCTAATAAGCCATAAAATATGTTTTCTATTATCATTAGAGTATTAATTCAGATATCTTCCACAAGTTTTTATATGAAAATTTTTCATTATACAGTTATAATTATTTTTAAACTGCTTTTTAATTTCTGTTTTTTTTGAGACAGTCTTACTTTGTTGCCCAGGCTAGAGTGAGTGCTGTGGCATCAGCCTAGCTCACAGCAACCTCAAACTCCTAGGCTCAAGCGATCCTCCTGCCTCAACCTCCCGAGTAGCTGGGACTACAGGCATGCGCCACCATGCCCAGCTAATTTTTTCTGTATGTATTAGTTGGCCAATTAATTTCTTTCTATTTATACTAGAGACAGGGTCTCGCTCTTGCTCATGTTGGTTTCGAACTCCTGACCTCGAGCAATCCGCTTACCTAGGCCTCCCAGAGTGCAAGGATTACAGGCGTGAGCCACCGCACCCAGCCTTAAACTGCTTTTTGAGGTGTAATTGACACACAAAAAGTGGTAAATATTTAATGTACACAAGGCTAGTTCAACATACACAAATAAATCCTTGTGGGAACACCACATTAATGGAATGGGAACGTTACTAACAAAGAAATGATACATGCTTGAGGTGATGGATACCCCAATTACCCTGATTTGATTATTACACATCATATGCCTATATTAAAGCATCACATGTACCCTATAAATATATACAACAATTATATATACATAATAATTAAAAATAAAAACATTTAAAAAGAATGAAGGATAAAAATCACATAATAGTATCAATAGACAGAATTTGACAAAATTTAACACTCTTTCATTAAAAATACCCTCTCAACAAACTAGGTATAGAAGGAACTTGCCTTAACAAAATGGAGACTATTTATGAAAAATTCACAGCAAACATTATACTCAACAGTGAAAAGGTGAAAGCTTTCCCTCTAAGATCAGAAACAAGAGAACCTTTCTTATTCAATATAGTACTGGAAATCCTAGCCAAAGCTATTAGACAAGAACAAGAAATAAAAGGCATCTGAATTGGGAAAAAGTAAAATAATGTCTATTTGAGATGACATAATCTTATATGTAAAAAACTCCAAAGATGCCACACACAAAAAAAAAAACCCTGATAGAACTAATAATCAAATTTAGTAAAGTCACAGATACAAAAATGAACATACAAAAATTAATTGTGCTTTTAAACAATAAGAATGACCTACCTAAAAAGACAATTAAGAAAATAATTCCATTTACACTAACATCAAAGAAGACAATTAAGAATAAATTTAAGTAAGGAGGTGAAAGAGAAGACTTGTACACTGAAAACTATAAAACACCAATGAAAGAAATTAAAGACACAAATAAACGTAACAATATCCCATGTTTTTGGATTGGAAGAATTCATATGGTTAAACTGTCCATAATTCCCAAAGAGATCAACAAATTCAATGCAATTTTTATCAAAATCCTAAAGGCGAATTGATACCTCTCATTGCTTTTGCTATTCAGGGTCTTCTCTGAACCCATTCTACTAAGTGAAGTATCCCAAGAATGGAAAAATAAGCACCACATGTACTCACCAGCAATTGGTGTTAACTGATCAACACCTAAGTGGATATATAGGAACAACATTTGTAGGGCATCGGACAGATGAGAGGGGGGAGGAGGGGATAGGTATATACATACAAAATGAGTGCTACGCATACTATCTAGGGGATGGATACACTTGAAGCTCTGACTGGGGGGGGAGGGGGAAAAGACAGCACACGTAACCTAAACATTTGTACCACCACAATATGCTTAAATAATAGTAATAATAAATCCTAAAGGATTTTGTACAGAAATAGAAAAAAAAAAAACAATTCTAAAATTTTTTGAGACCACAAAAGATCCCAGAAGCCAAAGCAATTGTGAACAAGAAGAACAAAACTGGAGGTATCAAACAAACTCCCTGATTTCAAAACATATTACAAAGCTACAGTAATAAAGAGGGTATTACTGACATAAAAACAGACATATAAATCAATAGAATAGAATAGAGAGCCCAGAAATAAACCCACACATGTATGATCAACTGTTCTTCAACAAGGCTGCCAAGAATACACAATGGGTAAAGATAGTCTATTCAATAAATGGTGTTGGGAAAACTGGATATACACATGCATAAGAATGAAATTAGACCCTTTTCTCACACCATATACAAAAATCAACTCAAAATGGATTATATACTTAAACATAAAACTTGAAACAATAAAACTCTTAGAAGAAAACATAAGAAAAAACCTGCTAGACATTGGGCTTGGCAAAGATTTCACTGATATGATACCAAAAATACAGGTAACAAAAACAATAATAGACAAGTGGTACTACATCAAAACTTAAAAGCTTCTGCATAGCAAAAGAAACAATTAAAAAAATGAAAAGGCAGTGTACAGAATGGGAAAATATTTGCATATATCTAATAAAAGGTTAATATCTAAAATATATAAGGAACTTCTACAACTCAACAGCAAAAAAGAAAATAAAACAACCCATTTTAAAAAGGGGTGAAGGATTTGAATAAACATCTCTCCAAAGAAGAGGTACAAATGGCTAACAAGTGTATGAAAAGATGCTCAAGATCGCTAATCAGCAGAGAAATGCAAAGCAAAATCACAATGAGATATGATCTCACACCTGTTAACATGGCAACAGAAATGAACAGAAATTTCTCCAAAGAAGACAGAACAATGGCCTGCAAACATATAAAAACTGCTCAACATCTTTAATCATCAGAGAAATGCAAATCAAAACCACAATGAGATACCACCTAACCCCAGTGAGAATGGCCTGTATCAAAAAATCCCAAAACAACAAATGCTGGCAAGGATGTGGAGAGACAGGAACACTTTTCCACTGCTGGTGAGACTGCAAATTAGTGCGACCTTTGTGGAAAAGAATTTGGAGATACCTCAAACAGCTAGATATAGAAATACCATTCAGCCCTGCAATAGCATTGTTGGGCATCTACCCAAAAGAGCATATGACATTCTATTATAAAGACATCTGTACCCAAATGTTTATTGCAGCAGAATTCACTATTGCAAGGTCATGGAAACAACCCAAGTGCCCGTCAATTCAGGAGTGGATAATTAAAATTTGGTATATGCTGACAATGGAATACTACTCAATTCTAAGAAACGACAGTGAGCCAGCACTGTTTATGCTATCCTGGATTAAGCTTAAGCCTGTTACCCAAAGTGAGGAGACACAAGATCAGAAAATGGGCTCCACATCTACTCGCCATCAAATTGGTACTGACTGATTAAAACTATGGTGCTCAAATGGTGGTAGTGCTCACCAGGGATTCGGAGGAGGGGGGAGACCCACATCTTAGGGATGTGGTGAGCATTGTGGAGGGGAAGGGCATACCTCTAACCCTTCTTAGGGAGAGGCAAAGATATAAAAGGTAACCAAAATGTCAAAAAAAACCCAAAACTTTTATCGGGTGGTGGGCAGGTGGGAGGGAGGAGGAGGGGAAGGGCTTATACTTACATAATGGGTGTGCTGTGCACCACCTGGGGGTTGGACATGCTTGAAGCTCTGGCACGGCAGGGGGGTAGGGGTGGCAGGGGGGTAGGGGTGGCAGGGGCAATATATGTAACGCTAACAACATCTGTACCCTCCTAATATAATGAAATAAAAGAAAAAAGAAGATGGCTATTATGAAAAAGACAAGAGATAAAAAGTGTGGTCAAGGTTCTGGAGCAAAGGAAACCCTTGTATACTGTTGGTGGGAATATAAATGGGTGCAGGTAGAATTATTTTAAAATTCTTATCATGAATTTTTCTTTGACTTACAGAATTTTAGCAATGAGTTTTTAAAATTCCAAATGTATATGGTTTTGATTATTTCATTGTGATTATAGAACACGGTTCATATGATAAAAATTCTTTAAATGTATTGAAATGTGATGCATGAGCTTCTATGTGATCAATTTTTCCATGTATTTTATCTGTGTTTTAGAAAATTGTGGATTTGTAATCTGCTGGGGGCCGGATTTTATATACATTCCTTAAATTAAGTGTATTAATTATGTTATACAAATCTTCTATATATTACTATTTTAATTTTTCTCTTGACCTATTAATATTTGAGAGACGTGTGTTGATTTCTCCTAATATGATAGTAGAATTATTGATTTTTTCTTTTAATTCTATCAATTATTGCTTTTTACATTCAAGGCTATTTTATTAGGCAATACAAGTTTATTTTTCAATTTTATATTTCAATTTATTTTATTTATAATTGACACAATAATTATACATATTTATGGGGGACAATGTGATGTTTCAACGCATGTATACATTGTATAATGATCAAATAAGGGTAATAGGCATCTCCATAATTTTAAACATGTATCATTACTTTTTGGTGATAAAGTTCAAAATTCACTTTTATAATAATAGCTATCTTGAAACATATAGTACATTGTTATCAACTACGTGTAGTTATTCCACTGTGTTACAAATTTAGATTTGTAGTATCTTCTTAGTGAATAAAACATTTAATTATTAATGAATATTCATTAGCCCGAATGATTTCTTCAACTTTGTATTTTTAATATTAATATAGCTACAGGTCTTGGTTAGTATTTCCTGGTATCAATATTTGCACTCAGGGCATCCTCAGACTTTATGTTATGTTACTATTCACCTCTGTTCTTCTGTTTTTTCTTTCCTTTCTAGGTTGCTCGTTTTTGGTTTTGACTCTTTGGCCCTTAGGTATTTCATTTAATGGAGGTTCAAAAATACCTATAATTTGCAGTCCCACCAATAGGGTATGAGTGTTCCTATCTCTATGCATCCACACCAACATTTGTTGTTTGGGAATTTTTTGATAAAAGCCATTCTCACTGGAGTTAAGTGATATCTCACTGTGGTTTTGATGAGCATGGCCCTGATGGTTAGAGATGTTGAGCATTTTTTCATATGTTTGTTAGCCATTATTCTGTCTTCTTTAGAAAAGTTTCTGTTCATGGTCTTTGCCCATTTTTTAATGGGGTTATTTGATTTTTTCTTGTTATTTTTCCTGAGTTCTATACAGATTCTAGTTATCAGTCCTTTATTGGATGTGTAGATTAAGTTTTAAAAAATAGATGCACAGAAAAAAACAAAAAAAACCCATTTAAATATTTTGTTTTAATTCATGTAGTATCTACATATAATGAATGTTCAGAATATTTTGTCTGCCATTTTCCTATACCAGAAGCCTGTGTTACATTTTTGACTTAAGTAATGATCTAATAAGCTACATTATTTCAATCATATTAACATAGCAGACATTTTTAATCTTATATGATACTTGCTTTCCTTAAGGCTAAAAGCATCCTAAAAGTCCTTTTAGTATAGAAATCCAACACCAATTAAATCTTTATTTCATTCCTAAACTAGACCATGTATTTCATGTGTGGTTTTCTTCCCCTTACTGTGTTCCACACCTTGCTTACTGCATCCTATAACCTAGAATGAAAACAAAGGCCAAGAAAAAAATATGGCATTCCTCTGAGAGCCAGTAGTGTTCAGGGATGTACTTCCTGAAAATTTTGAAATATTTGAAGAATTTTGTAGATTGTTAAATAATATTATGTTTTAAATACTCCAGCTATTTATTTACCATGTTATTTCTCTGTCATAATTTGACGTTGGTATAGAATTATGCTAACACAGTAGTCACTAGCCACATGTGGTTATTGAATGCTTGAACTGTGGCTGTACACAAATTTTCAAGGACTCATTACAACAAAAAGAATGTAAAACAGTCACTATTATTTATATTGATTACCTTTCAAAATTGTAATATATTAGATATATTGCATTAAATAAAATATATTATCAAAATTGAATTTACATGTTTAATTTTACTTTTTAATGTGATTACTTAAAATTTAGAGCTACATATGTGACTCACATTATAGTTCACATTATAATTTTACTGGACAGAGATGGCCTAGAGCAGAGGTTCTTTTTAAAATATTTTTTAAATTTTTAACAACTTTACTAAAGTATAATTTATATGTGATAAGATTCACCCATTTGAAGTGTGCAGTTCAATTATTATTTTCTAATTTATAGAATTGTGAAGTCATCACACAATCCAGATTTACATTTCCTTCAACTAAAATGTTTCCATGTGCCAATTTGCAAATCGATATCCTAGAGCAAATGTTCTCAGTCTAGGGCTCTTTAATATGGAATTCCTTGACTTGGATTGGAGCAAAAATTCTTCTCTATCATCACTAACTTCTAAGTGAGACTTAGAATTATGAACGTAGGACATAAGTTGCTATAGTATTAACAGAACCAGTGAAGCTGACCAATAGAAATTTCTACATCATATTTTAGCTATTGCAAATGTCTTTAAATATTTTCATGCTGGTCACTAAATTGAAATTTTGTCCTGTCTTACACCTACAGCTATATCTTATTATTTAATATATTAATAAATAAGCACATTGTATTACTGTATGAGTCACAAATGTGAGCTACATTGTATCTCTTTTGGACAGTACTAGGTTAGAAAATCATAAACAAATTAGATTAGAGTCTGTGTTTTTGACTTAGGATCCATGAATGGACTTTGGGAGGTCTGTAAGCTCCCTTGAAATTACATGCAAACTTGTGTGAGATTGCACATATAAGTGCTCTTATTTTATCAAATTCATAAAGGGTTCCATGACCAACTCCAACAACAGATTAAGAATAACTAATGTAGACAATAAAACTTACTGATTTTGGATTGCCACAGACCAAGCCATACAATATGGAAGTCCTAAAATAAATCTTGAAAACTTGTTATAGCTCTAAAAATTTATTCATTGATTCGATTAACACTTACTTCATGCCTACTGGGGTAGCAATTATTGTTGTTGCCACTCATTTCCTGTAACATAATTGCATAACACAAATAAAAGAATGACAAGGGTATATAGAAATGAATGGTCATATTCTGAGTTTTCAGTAATGATATGGATATGTCAAATGCATAGACTCATATAATTCATGTCAATGTCAGTCATTCAAACTAAAACGTTTATATAACGTGTCATAAAGAGAATTCTGCAGTGCAATGGGAAGAGAACAAAAGGAGGCTTCTTGAGAGAGAACTGAAAAGGCACTTTGGTTGAAACTTACTTTAAGAAAACTCATTTTAAATAATACTACCCAGAATTCTCTGTGCTTTATTCTTTCTAAAGTGCTTTTATATACATTATCTCATTTGCCCATTTGATCTTCACAACAAGCCTGTGTACCTAATTAAGGCAGATAGTAACACTTCCGTTTGGTTTATGGAGCAGACAGGATGACTCCTTTCAGATGCTCAGAGAGAAGCTTCTCTTGCCAGCTCAGAAGTAAAAGGTAGTTGCAATTATAATTTTCACTTTTCCTCTAATTTTCTTTCTATTCTCATGAATTTGCCAAAATGTACTTCAGTTTGTTAAGTGCCTCAAACACATTCACTCTTTTTCTCAGCTTTCTTTTTGCTCCTAGTGCCAGCCTGAGATTCTCTCCAAAGATAAGCATGCAAGGAGAAATTCCACAGATAGGGGCTTTTACTTCAGAGGGCTGTACTTTTCTAGAAATAAAAATTTGGCAGGCACTGAAGTCAGTAATAAACCAAATTTTATATTAATGTTAATATTAATAGTTTTTTTTAAAAAACATATCTAAAGACAGGGACAAGGATGTGCAGGAAATGCTGTGTTTCACTGACTAGATATTTTCTTTGGGAATTACAGCTCTCCTCTTTCAGCCATCTTCCAGTACTTCTTAGCTGAAAATAGCCACCTTGCCCAAGATCTTTCCCAAGATTGTTTCTTTTGTCTGCATCCAATTAATTGTTAAAAGAAAGGCCTGTTCCTCTTTCCCTAACTCAAAACAGTTCTGGAGGACCATTTAATCTTCATAGCACACTGTAGGATTGACTAAAGCTTCTATTGGAACTGTTTCACAGCTCAACTTTTACTTTGTCAAATCCTTATTTTTTTATTTCAGTATATTATGGGGGTACGAATGTTTAGGTTATGTGTGTTGCCTCCCCCCTTTCCCCCCCAGAGTGAGAGATTCAAACGTGTCCACCCCCCAGATGGTGTGCATCACACTCATTATGTATGCATATACCCATCTCCTCCACCCCTTCCCACCTGTCTGATGCCTGATAAATGTTATTCCTACATGTACACTTAGGTGTTGATCAGTGAAACCAATTTGCTGGTGAGAACATGTGGTATTTATTTTTCCAATCTTGGGATACTTCACTTAGTAGAATGGGTTCCAGCTATATCCAGAAAAATACAAGAGGTTCTATATCACCATTGTTTCTCATAGGTAAATAGTACTCCATGGTATACATATACCACATTTTATTAATCCACTCACGTATCGATGGGCACGTAGGTTGTTTCCACATCTTTGCAATCGTGAATTGTGCTGCTATAAACATTTGAGTGCAGATGTCTTTTTTATAGAGTGTCTTTTGTTCTTTTGAGTAGATGCCCAGTAATGGGATTGCTAGATCAAATGGTAGATCCACTTGTGTCACTTTAAGGTATCTCCATATTGCTTTCCAAAGAGGTCGAACTAGTTTGCAGTCCCACCAGCAGTATAGGAGTTTTCCTATCTCTCTGCATCCATGCCAACATTTATTGTTTTGGGACTTTTTGATAAAGGCCATTCTCATTGGAGATAAGTGATATCTCATTGTAGTTTTGATTTGCATTTCCCTGATGATTAGAGATGTTGAGCACTTTTTCATATGTTTCTTGGCCATTCTGTCTTCTTTTGGAAAGTTTCTGTTCATGTCCTTTGCCCACTTTTTGACAGGTATTTTTGATTTTTTCTTGATGATTTTTCTGAATTCTAAATAGATTCTAGTTATCAGTCATTTATCAGATGTGTAGCTTGCGAAAATTTTCTCCCATTCTGTGGAATGTCTGTTTGCTCTCTTGACAGTTTCTTTGGCTGTGCAGAAGCTTTTTAATTTGATCAGGTCCGATTTATTTAATTTTTATGTGGATGTGATTGCCTTTGGGATCTTCTTCATAAGTTCTTTGCCTAGGCCAAAGTCTAGAAGAGTATTTCCAACATTTTCCTCTAGAATTCTAATAGTTTCACACCTTAGGTTTAAGTCTGTTACCCAGCGTGAGTTGATTTTTGTGAGAGTTGAAAGGTGTGGATCTTGTTTCAGTCTTCTACATGTGGCTATCCAGTTTTCCCAGCACCATTTATTGAATAAGGATTCTTTTCCTCTGTGTATGTTTTTGTCTGCTTTGTCAAAGATTAGATGGCTGTATGAGGATGGTTTTATATCAGAGTTCTCTGTTCTGTTCCACTGGTCAATGTCCCTGTTCTTGTGCCAGTCGCAAGCTGTTTTAATTACTATAGCCTTGTAGTATAGTTTGAAGTCTGGTTAATTGATACCTCCCATTTTGTTTTTATTGCCTAGGATTGCTTTTGCTATACAGGGTCTTCTCTGGCTCCATACGAAATGTAAAATAATTTTTTCTATATCTGTGAAAAAATACAATGGTCAAATCCTTATTTTTTATCTTCAATTTCACAGGTTTTGACCCCAAGAGCATTACCTAATAAGCTTAGTGTATGCTAATATTTTTAGCTTCTGGTGCCTGGGGAACCAACCTGCTATAGTTAAGGCCAGTATAGTAGTCTTATAAAGCAAATACTCAGATAGGATTTTTGGATTGGATCACCTGCTACGTGGCTGGTAAAGCGACCTCTATTATTGATAATAGGGAGAGTCAGATAAAGTTTGGCAAAAGGTCGTGGTGTACTTGTTAAAACTTACATGAGGTAAATTAGAATGGCAGGTTATTGGAAAATAATGTAGTGTGGCGTATCAGATTTTTATTTTTAAAAATGCTGATGAGAAATATTAGTCATAAGAGCAGTAAAATCTGTGTTTTTTTGATAAGCTCAATTGAAAAAAATATAAGAAAATGCTGAGAATGATTGATTGCCAATTAAAGACTAAATATGAAAGTCAGAAAGCCTCCTCAGTAGCATATAAAGAGCCTCTCTTTTCCTTCAGCAGAAGGACAGATCAAGGTGAGTATGAGATCTAAAACTTAATTGTAAGAATACCTAAATTCACTCTTGGTGGGACTGCAAATTAGTACTACCTCTACAGACAGTAGTATGGAGACACTTCAAAGAACTGAAAATAGACCTACCATTTGATCCAGCAATTCCGTTACTAGGTATTTACCCAAAGGAAAAAAAGACATTTTATAAAAAATACACTTACACTGGAATGTTTATAGCAGAACAATACACAATTGCAAAGATGTGGAAGCAACCCAAGTGTCTATTGATGCATGAATGGATTAAAAAATGTAGTATATGTATACCATGAAGTATTACTCAGCCATGAAAAATAATGGTGAACTAATTCCTTTCATAACAACCTAGATGGAACTGGAGACCATCCTTTTAAGTGAAATATTTCAAGAATGGAAAAACAAAATCACACGAACTCACTACTAAATTGGAATTAATAGGTCAATACTCATGTACATATATATGGTTGTAAAATTCAACAGAAATCAAACAGGAGGGAGGGGTAATGAGAGGATAGGTTAACTCACACCTAATGGGTACAATGCACGCTATTGATACACTCATAACTTTGACTCAAACTGTACAAAAGTAATTCATGTAAACAAAAATTTGTGCCCCCATAATATTCTGGCAAACAAACAAAAACAAACAAATAAACCAAAAAAAAAGAAAAGAAAAGAAAAGAAAAGAAAAGGATAGCTAAGTTCCAAAGAATTTAAAGTTCTGACCAATGCAGGCTGCTTTGACAAGGAAAGGGCTCCTGTTGGGAAAGTATGGGACATTAAGACATGGCATGGGGCTATCTGGATGGATGCTCTTGAAAATACTAAATTCTCCAATTCTTTTGAAACCCCTCAGCAAATAGAAGAGGGCCATTCCTTTCCACAAAGGTCTAGTACAACCCCGTGTTCGGAGATAATTCAGAAACTTTTCCCCCGCAAAAGAATGTTTCTTTCATCTTCTCTCACATTGTTTCCTGGCCACAAAGCTTTTAACTGGGGTTATGCATCAACTTAATCCAGCCAGATATATGATGGTCCTAGTAAAGGAGCAAAAATACTGAAAAAACACATATTCTATGTGGAAATTTGCCTCCCTGCCTGCAGGGCATCTGCCAACACTGCTATTCAAGAGCTTGCAGAATATTTGATTTCCCTGCATAAGATCTCCCATAACACTGTATCAGATCAATTGACCCAATTTTTTAGCAAAGGATTTATGGTAGAAATGCCTTTACATGTGCTGCGTCTGCAACTGGAAGAATATCAGGTCACGGAACCACAGGAAGGAAGTAGAATGGGCCACATTTACCATCAGATATAGGGACCAACTTGGGGAATTTATGCTTCCCATTCCTGAAACTGTAGGTTGTATGGGTTTAGAGGTCATGCCCCCCCCCAAAAAGGAATATTTTTGCTATGGGATACAATAGAAGTACCATTGAACTATAAGCTATGTTTCCTATCTAGGTACTTTGGGCTTGTGTTAAGTGACAGGAAAAGGTGTAACCATCTTGGCAGGGGAAAATGAACCTGACCTTCAGGAGGAGATAAAGGTTCCTATATACAATGGTGGCAGAGAAAAATATATTTAGCACACAAGTGAATCTCTGGGGGCCTCTTAGTGTTCCTTGCTTAATTGGGATGGTAAATGGAAAAGTACAGCAACCCCAACCTGAGAAGGGCATGTTGTTCAGAGCCTCAGGGAAGAGATTCTGAGTTACACCACCAGGTAAGCCACTGGGAAGAGCAGAGAGAGCTCCTGGCTGAGGGTGAGGGGCAGTCTTGTGCTAGAGTTGGCTCATACCAACTTTTAAAAAGCCAATTGTTAGTATCACTTCCCAAATCCACATTCACTGATGTCAAATTGGTAGCTTCAATTAAGCCATAGTGGAATTACTCACACCATAAAAATTTGAAAATACTACAAACCAGGGTCTTTTAAAAAAAGAAATTTGAATGTCAAACATTACCAGTAAGATGTCCTTTAGTAGGTGAATGGATAAATAAACTGTGATATATCCAGACAATGGAACATTAATCAGTGCTAAAAAGAAATAAATAATAGAATATTAATTGGTGAAGAAAAGACACAGAGAAACCTTAAATGAATATTACTAAAGCAAAGAAGTCAATTTGAAAAGGCTATGTGTTGTACAATTCCAGCTCTATGCCATTTCGGAAAGGGCAAAACTATAGATACAGTAAAAAGATCAGTGGTTGCTGGAGGTTAAGGGGAGTGATGAATAGAAGAACAAAGGATTTTTAGGGTAATGAAACTATTCTGTACGATCCTCTAATGGTGGGTACACATCATTATATATTATACATTATATATTTGTCCAAATTCATAGAATGTTCAACACCAAGGGTGAACCTTAATACACACTATGGATTTTGGATGATTATGATGTGTCAGTGTAGATTCATCAATTGTAACAAATGTAATTCTCTCCTGGGGTAAATTGATAATAGGGGAGAGTATGCATGTGTGGGGGCAGGGGGTATAAGGGAAATTTCTGTACCTTCTTCTCAATTTTGCTATGAATTTAAAACTACTCTTAAAAATAATTTTTTAAAAAATTACCAGTATATCACCGGTAAAGGGACTCTATAATAGATAGTAGAAAAGGGTGGTGAGTACAAATTTTGTCTCTAAAATCAACTGTAGGAAAGGGGACAATAGTTTATTGCACTAACCTTTCTCTAAGATTAGGGGAATGATGCCCATAAGAATCCTGGAGGTGCTGCTCCAAAAGCTTGACAAGGAAGAAGGTCTGAGGGGTTCAGAAAAGGGACTGTGGTGGATACTGTGATTTACAATGCAGCTCCCCATTCAGAAATGGAGGACTTACTCCAGCTGCTGGGAATGCTTCTAGTAGACAGCCACCAGCTGCCATTCTTCTTTTAGGATTGTCTCAGCTGAAGGGAGTTGCTTGGACTGAGATCACACCTCCATCCTGAGTGGCTCACTTCCAAAGATTGGATTGATGCAGGTGTATAAAGTGCTGTCACTTTTTCCCTAAATTTGATAAACTCTGGAGTGTCATCCTATCTTCAGAATTCCCTTTAGGGTTAGCAGAGGCTTTCATTGAGACTACATTATGGCTCACCCTCTCCCTCAGCTCAATCCTACTTCTTTCTTCTCTTCCCAAAGGAGATTAATCCCACGAACACTCCTTACAAACTTCTCTCATGTTAATTGCTGTCTCATAGTCTGCTTCCCAACAATGTTAACCTGTGACAGGGAGCTAGAATAATTACAAATCAAGAGATACAGGATGATATGCCCCTTCTATTTAAATAGACAATATAGGAGAGAAAAGCTAACACACTAAGCCCTTCTTTATCAATCATCTCATGTATTTTCTACAAACCTGTGAGGCAAGAGGAGAAAATATATAATTTTTGTGAGAAATTTGAAGTTTGAGAAGTGAAATTGAATGTCCAAATTACATGATTCATCACAAAGCTGAGCTGGGGTAAGAGTTAATGAGGAACTGTTCTTTTTCTCAATTTCAAATAATTTTTACTGAGTATCCTCTAAAATTCTGGCAAATTATATAGAAAATTGACATGATTCATATTTTATAGAAAAGAAACAAAGAAATTAAGTAACTACTCAGACAACTACTAAGTGATAGATCAAACAACTAGTGATGAAAGATCAAACAAGTAGTAAGTGGTAGAGCTCAGATTTAAATTCAGGACTGTCTGACTCTAGTCAGTGTATTTACATAGGCCCACAATTAGCTGCCCTCTTTTTGAAGAGAAGTACATTTGAGATTGGATTTGGTGGCATTTAAAAATTGTATACATTGCTTGATTACAGATCCAATTACTAGCATTTTCAAGGTGCCTGTTGAAGAGATATGTAATAAGAGTTTCTCTTGGGATACCATTTCAAAATGTGTATTCAATACTATGATACAATTTTATCTTTGGTGAATAAAAACATTGCTTCCATAAATGCTATGGAAAATAAAGCTTGATACAAATCTCTAAGCTATTAGGAATATGAAAAAATTAACAATGATTGTATATATATGCACAAGGGGAATGGATTTCAGAATATGTAAAACATAGACATAAAATTTCATAGTTATTGAAATAGCAAACAGCTTAAAACATTGAGAAATGCAGTTTTCTATCATTCTACCTCCATTGTATTAATAGATAATCTGGCACATCTTGCATGGAAATTTCGAAAGATAAAATGAAGTGCTATGTGGGCAATTTGTCAATGTTAGAGCATTACATATTGTTTAATGTGAATTGCATCTCTCCTTTATATTCAGATATTAATTAATTCATTCAACAAATATTCATTGAATTATGAAATAAGTACTGGAGCTGCATAAGTTAAGCGACCCATGAGTTTCATGTTATTGTGCCTTCCCTGCACTATATGACAGCAATTGCACCTTATATCTAAAAATCTTTACAACTAAATTCCATTAGTTCAGAGCTGTACTTTTGACTTGTTTCATACTCTTCATTGTGTAGTATAAAACTTTAAACCATTGTGAGGCTTGGACTTACTGTGTTCTGTGATTTCTCAGAGACAGAAAAGCAGGGTTAAGACCCAAAGCTATAAAACTACTAAAAGAAAACATAAGAAAAATACTTTAGAACATTGGGGTAGGCAAAGATTTTATAGTTAAGATCTCAAAAGCACAGGCAACAAAACCAAAAATAGACAAACAGGACTATGTCAAATGAAAAAGCTTCTGCACAACAAAGGAAACAATCAACAGAGTAAAGGGGTGGGGTGGGGTAGAGTGGGGGAGTAAATTCACAACTATTGGAGCGGAATGCACTGTATGGGGGAGTGACACACACTTGTAGCCCTGGCTTGGGTGGGACAAAATGTACTAAAATGTTTGTACCCCAATAATATCCTGAATAAACAAAAAAGAGGCAACCTATAGAATGGGAGAAATATTTGTAAATTATTAATCTTACAAGAGACTAATATCAAGAATACACAAGGAACTAGAACAATTCAACAGTGAAAAACAAATAATCCGATTAAACAATGGACAAAGGATCTGAACAGACATTTCTCAAAAGGAGATATACAAATGACAATCATGTATATGAAAAAATGCTTGGCATCACTAATTATCAGGGAAATGCAAATCAAAATCATAATGAGATATCATCTCACCACAGAATAGCTATTATAAAAAAGACAAAAAATAAGTGGTGAGGATGCAGAGAAAAGGGAACTCTTATATGCTACTAGTGGGAACTTAAATTACTACAACGTCTATCGAGAATACTATTTCTCTAAAAACTAGAAACTAAACATAGAACTACTATATGATCCAGCAATCTCATTACTTGGTGATATTTCATCATTCCAAAGGAAAGAAAATCAGTATATTGAAGAGATATCTGCACCTCCATGTTTATTGCAGCACTATTCACAATAGCCAATGCATAAATCAATCTAAATGTACATCAACAGATGAACGAGTGGAGAAAATGTGGTGTGTGTATACATATGTGTGTGTGACACACACACAATGGAATACTATTCAGTCATTAAAAAGAGTGAAATCCTGTCATTCATGGCAACATGGATGAGCCTGGAAGACATTATGTTCATTGAAATAAGCCAGACGCAGAAAAATAAATACCAGATGCTTTGACCCATATGTGAGCGCTCAAAAAATTGAACTCACAAAAATGGACAGTGAAATCTTGGTTATTAGAGGCTAGGAAGAGGGGAGGAAAGAATAGAGAGAGGTTGTTTAATGGATGCAAAATTCCTTCTATACAAGAGGAACAAATTCTAGTGTTCTATGGCACTGGACGGTGAATATAGTTAATAATATATTGTATATTGAACATATAGAAGCTAAAAGAGAAAATTTCAAATGTTTCCAACACAAAGAAATGATAAATGTTTGAGGTGATGAATATAACAATTACCTAGATTTGATTATTACACATTGTATACACATGTTAAAATAGCACTCTGTACTCCATAAATATGTACAATTATCACATGTCAACTGAAAATAAAAGGAGTATAAAAGAAAACCAGAGTTAATCAAAACACTGGACAGAAATCTTAAATTTTTTATTGCCACCTAAAAGGTCCATGAAAACAATGAAGTCAAACGGCAGTTTTCATGGACATCAAGGAGTTTGTTCAGCAACAAATTGAAATAAATTACTGAAATTAACAGAAATGGGTAATTATACATCTCTTTTGTCAACTAGACATGACCAGTGAAATTACTAGTTCTTGATACATGCTAGAAGGTTTTCTTTTTGCTACCAATTAGACTATGAGAATTTTCTTATATCTTAAATAAAGATAACTGTGTCTTCTGACACTCAGGATTTCAGATAAAACTGAGTAATTTAATTACAAAATTACATAGCTTCCTGTTTATTTTTGTAGTCTTCAAGGTGCATATAATTAGATCTCTGAGCATAGAATCATGCCTAAGGGAGGATAGAGAAAAGATACACTCCTGTTTTCAGAACATTGGAGGCTAGCATATTCATAATGCCACGAAGTTACGGAATAGCTGCAGAAAGGAAATTTATCTGACAAAGAATGTGATTAGGTAGGTTGACTTCACCTGTGAATTTTCAGCAGATTGATAATTAGGTATAGCAGTCCTAAATTCAACCTGCAATTTTTCTTAGAGAAGTTATCCATTGTGTCTTATGAAGATCTTCTTTGGCTTATGCCACCATTCATGGTCCACTCTCCAAGAATAACATATTTTAATATTAAATCACTGTTATTCTGTTATTTCTTGATGAATTTTCCCAAGCTACGTTCACTGTCTTTATATTCTTTCACCTTTTGCACAACCCTCACACACATGGTCAGATGTAGTATCACTCCAGAAACAGAATGGCATAGCTTCATTTATATATTGGAGCCAAAGTCCTAAATTTGTCTGTCAATATTAGCAATTTTAATATTAAAATATAATTATATCTAATGATGAATCATGTAGAAAAGACATGCTCGATAATTGGCTCTAGAGAGGTATTGGTACTTTAGAAGAGCTTGAGTTATACTGAGTTGAGGGTTAGACAGAGGGGAGGAAGGTGATAGCTGATCGGGAGTGGGCCATAGGGTCTGACACCAGTGGAATCCAGGACACCACCAGCAGTAACTGAACAGCTGAGAGGAGAGGAGGCTATAAGAGATAAATCCACGTGAACCAAATCAAGGGAGTTCCAGAGCCCAGGGAAAGGGTAAAGAATTTATTTTACCCCTCTCCCACTGGGGTGCCTCAGGCCTGCAGTGGGACACAGGGCTCTCATCCCTGGGAAAGTGCCACGAGGAGCCAGAAAGTCAGTATCCCTGCATCTGGATGCCCCCCTCCTCTGCATCTTCCCCACTCCTGGCATCCCAGGAAGTAATTTTGGCTCAAGCCCTGTAGCCATGTGGCCTCATCCACCCCAAGACAGAGCGATCACACAGGAGAAGGAAATCAAGAGCATCCTAATGGGGGCAGAAGAGGTCAAACTATTGTTCTTTGCAGGCAATGTGATCTTATATGTAGAAAAACCCAAAGATTGTGCCAAGAGACTATAACTCCAGTGAGAATGGCTTTTATCAAAAAGTCCCAAAACAATAAATGTTGGCATGGATACAGAGAGATAAAAACACTTATACACTGCTGGCGAGACTGCAAACTAGTACAACTTCTATGGAAAGCAATATGGAGATACCTCAAAGAGCTAAAAATAGGGCAGGGCGAGATGGCTCACGCCTGTAATCCTAGCACTCTGGGAGGCCGAGGCGGGTGGATTGCTCGAGGTCAGGAGTTCGAAACCAGCCTGAGCAAGAGCGAGACCCCGTCTCTACTATAAAATTAGAAAGAAATTAATTGGCCAACTAATATATATATTAGCCGGGCATGGTGTCACATGCCTGTAGTCCCAGCTACTCGGGAGGCTGAGGCAGGAGGATTGCTTGAGCCCAGGAGTTTGAGGTTGCTGTGAGCTAGGCTGACACCAAGGCACTCACTCTAGCCTGGGCAACAAAGCGACCCTCTGTCTCAAAAAAAAAAAAAAAAAAAAAAAAAAAAAAAAAGAGCTAAAAGTAGAACTACTGTTTGATCCAGCAATCCCATTACTGGGAATGTACGCAAAAGAAAAAAAGACATTTTATAAAAAGGACATCTGCTCTAGAATGTTTATAGCAGCACAATTCACAATTGCAAAGATCTGAAAACAACCCACGTGCCCATCAATACATGAATGGATTAATAAAATGTGATATATGTATACCATGGAATACTACTCAGCCAACACACACACACAAAATGGTGATATAGCACCTCTTGCATTATCCTGGATGGTGCTGGAACCCATGCTATTATGTGAAGTATCCCAAGAATGGAAAAACAAGCACCACATGTACTCATCATCAAATTGGTACTAATTGATCAACACTTATGTGCACATATGGAAGTAAAATTCATCGTGTGTCCAGCAGGTGGGAGGAAGGAGGAGTGTATAGTTATATTCACACCTACTGGTTGCGGTGCACACTGTATTGAGGATGAACATGACACAATTGTATCTTTGACTCAGGCTGTGAGAAGGCAATATATGCAACCTAAACTTTTGTACCCCCATAATATTCTGAAATAGAAGAAAGAAAACATAACATAAAAGCATGAATAAAGGGGAAAAAAAAAGCCTTTTTGCTCTCCTCCCTAATTATATACCTTTCCCTTCCTCCTTACATAAAGTATTTAGCTTTCCATGTTTTTAATTTTGTATGAAAGGAATCAAACTGAATTTTTACTTTCTTTCTATGTGCTTTTAATTTTTGCTTAACATTATATTCTTGAGGTTTATTTTTGTTATTGCATGTAACTGTAGTCTCATCGTTTTTCACTTGTGTAGTATTCTATTATGTGAATGTATCACAAACTATTGATTCATTCTACTGTTGATGAGTATTTTGTGTGTTTCTGGTTATTGTTGTAAACAGTGATAAGAATATTCTTGTCCATGTTCTTGTATTGAGTGGAGTTTAGGATCATAGATATGCATCTTACCAGATAAAATCCTAATTATTTTATGAAGTAATTTTAACAACTACAAGCAACACCCTATGAGAGTGCCAGTTGTTCCACATCCTTTCAAATCTTGATATTCAGACATAATTTTTGTTTATCCTGGTAAATTTGGAATGATAATTTATTGTGCTTTATTTTGTATTCTTTGATCACTAATCAAGTTGAGTATCTTTTTATTTATTAGCCCTTCAAGTTTTCTCTTGGGAGATTTGTACAAGTCTTTGGAGCATTTTCTATTAGAAGTTTTTCTCTTTTGTTTTCAGTGTTTCTTTATATATTGAATTAATCTTCACTTTTTCATGACTTTCCTGTTCACTTTCTTCTGCAAGAGTCTTTGATGAATGAAAGATCATGATTTTAATATTCTTAAATTTATTCATCTTTTCCTTTATAGTTTGGACTTCTTGCCTTATGTAAGAAATCCTTCCCTACTCTGATGGTCATATAGGCATTATTTTATTCTTTTAATAAAGGTTTTATAGTTTTTCTTTATTTCAAAAAATAAAGTATAATATATGATAGATTATCTCATTATTTTCTACTTTATGTCTCTTGGGCTTTTCATTTTCTGCATATCTCAACAAATAATCTCAAATCAAAATTGTCATACTCCCAAGAATTTTATTTTGAAAATATTTCACTCATTTAGGAGTATCGTGCTGAATATTGTCTTGATTTAAGGAAAAGAGTACAGAAATCATTAAGAAACTTGAAAAAATGGCATAACATGACAGATCATGAATTGAAGAGATAGCAAACATTTGGTTAAGGACCTAGCTAGGACAGTGGCTATGTTTTATAAAATTATTGGAGATCAGAATTAGTTAAAGAGTCAAAAGGTTAAGTTTTTGGCCCAAAGACAAATGAGTAATTAATTTTCAGGTGTTTGGAACACCTAAAATGTTCAAAGACCGAAGTATCATATTTCTTTGTTAATTTGTTTAATTGATATTTTAAATGTATCCCACTTATTATATGTCATATGCTGTTTTAAGTGCTTTGTATTATAAATATTAATTCACTTAGTCTTCATAATAACCTTATGAGACAGATATTACCTTTATAGGCAGAGAGTTGTTAAAAAAATTTCCTGATTTTATATATCTAATAAGTAGAAGAATGTGGGTTTAAAGCTTAGGCTAGAATTAGTGCCCTTAACCATAATGTACTATGCTGCCTTTGAGGGTTTACTATTTAATCATACAAACCACTTAATATATTTTCTTATGCTTAGCAACAAGATGAGAATACTAAATGAGAATCTTCCTCTTACAGTCTCAGAGTTTTGTAAGAGACCCCAAAAGCTTAGATTAATAAAAAGGGGTGCAAAAATATCTCCACCTCCCACAGCAAGGTGTGAGAATGTGATTGTAGGACTTGGTAAAAGGCTGGGAAATCAGGTCTGCTGGCATTAACAATTTTCCACCTCCAGCCTACATAAGAAGTTAAGGTTGATGAAAAAAAACTCAGAGGAGAAAATGATTGCAGTGTGTTGTCAATGATTTATGTAACAGGGGAAGATGGTGTTTACCCTCAAATTGAGAGGGGGGCTTCAAGGGAACTGCTCATAGAAGTGGTCCTACATCCCTTGGTGTAAGAGGTGCACAATGCCTACTGTTGGAATCACACCTACAGAAGGCCAACATGTCAAGAGGCTGAGCCAAGGTCAGCCAGAGATGATGAAACTAAAAGACACATCTTGAGCAAGCTGTACTTTCTGCAACATGGCATCTTCTCCAGGCAAAAGGACAATGTGAAGTAATAAAGAGCTTCCATCAGAGAGACTCAAAGAGAGTCATAGGTCACCATGAGGAGAGGCATTGCCTATGTCAGGGGGATCTCAAAGGTGGTCCTTAGTGGAAGATTGCCAACAAATATATATAGTTGCCTCTCTTTGGAATACAATGCAGGTATAAAAAGAAATGATGGAGTTCTTCATGTCATGCTATGGAATGATCCCTAGGATATATTGAAAAATGAAAAAAGTCAAATACAGGGTAATGTTTTTGTTATGCTATCATTTATGAAAGCAAGGGGGATAATTTGAATATATACACACACACACACATATACACATACATAGAGAGAAGGGATGGGAAGTTAGACTTCTCTGAATGCGTATGTTTTTTGAATTTTGGCCCATATAAATGTGTTTACATAATTAACATGACAAAATGAAACCCAAATGGCATAAAAGCAAATTAACACATATGTGTGATATGTGTGTGTGTATACCAAGTTGGAGGCATAAGAAACATTTCAAATGACTTTTTAAATTATTTTTATTTTTTTATTTTAGCAAATTATGGGGGTACAAGTGTTAAGGTTATGTATATTGCCCATGCCTCTGTCCCCCCTCAAGTCAGAGCTTCAAGCGTGTCCATCCCCCATATGTTGCACATCTTACTTGTTGGGTTTGTAGGTACCCATCCCCTCCTCCCCCCTCCCACCTGCCTGTAGAAGACTGAAACAAGACCCACACCTTTCAACTCTCACAAAAATCAACTCACGCTGGGTAACAGACTTAAACTTTAGGTATGAAACTATTAGAATTCTAGAGGAAAATGTTGGAAATACTCTTCTAGACATTGGCCTAGGCAAAGAATTTATGAAGAAGACAACAAAGGCAATCACAGCAGCAACAAAAATAAACAAATGGGACCTGATCAAATTAAAAAGCTTCTGCACAGCCAAAGAAACTGTCAAGAGAGCAAACAGACAACCCACAGAATGGGAGAAAATTTTCGCAAGCTACACATCTGATAAATGGCTGATAACTAGAATCTATTTAGAACTCAAATGACTTTTAAACACAATATTTTTTGGCTATTTATACTTACTGAGATATACTGAAAACTAAGGCTTAAAATAACTGTAAAGAAATCCAAAATCTGAATTCAATGTTCTCATTTGAGTAGTGATATTAGCACAGGTTATTTTATTTTTTATTTTATTTTTTTAATTTTTTGAGACAGAGTCTCACTCTGTCGCACAAGCTAGAGTGTCGTGGTATCAGCCTAGCTCACAGCAACCTCAAACTCAGCACAGGTTATTTTAAAACTAACATTCTTACATATTATATAAAACAAATAAGAGTCTTTGGGAACCAAGGTTTTCAAAGTAGGAAAAAAGATATATAATTTAAAATCAGAAAATTTGTAGTAAAATATGGTATATGTATACCACGGAGTTCTACTCAGCCACAAAAACAATGGTGATCTAGCACCTCTTGTATCACAAGAATGGAAGAACAAGCACCACATGTACTCACCATCAAATTGATATTAACTGATAAACACTTCAGTGCACATGTAGTAATAACATTCATCAGGTGTCAGGCCGGTGGGAGGGGGTGGTGGGGATAGGTATATTGATACCTAATGGGTGTGGTGCATACCATCTGAGGGTTGGACATACTTGAAGCTCTGACTCAGGTGGGACAAAGTCAATATATGTAACCTAAACATTTATACCCCTGTAATATGCTGAAATAAAAATAAATAAATAAATAAATAAAATCCTTGTAATCTCAAATGTAATTAGAAATAGATTATTTTTTTCATGTTCAAAGACATATGTATGTATTTCCTAATTTGTCCAGTGAAGGAGTCTAAACCATAACAATGTAGTCTAGACAGTGCTCTCAATGATTTTAAGGAAATAGTTGATTGCAGGCCTAAGACAGAAAATTTGTAAGAGGAATCTGAGAAAACTTGTCATATCAGACAGGAGGGAAGCTATCAAAAACTACTGGGGTCATTTTAACAAGGTAGAGGAGCCTATCTAAAAGGGTTCTCACTGACCAAAGATGGGCTAATTTGAGCAGTATTGATATTAACTGTAATGCACTGAATCACATCAAACCACATATATAATGAGGTCATAATGATTATTCAAAAATAATGAAACAACAATGGTCATCATGTGATATGGGTCAAATCATTTCCCTTCAAAAGATATGTTGAAGTGCTAACCCTTGGTATCTGTGAATGTGACCCTACTTGGAAATAAGGTCTTTGCATGACGGAGTCAAGTTAAGATGAGGTCTTACCTGATTTGGGTAGGCCATAAATCCAATGACTGGTGTCATTATAAGGAGTTTCCCCTGAGAAGAGGTTTCAGCATTGATCAAAGCAATTCTTCCATTGATACTCAATTGAGAACCATTAACAACCTACATTCCTGACAGTTAAAGGAATGAGTACCTCCATCCAAAAGGGAGATGTGCACAGTACACTACAATATTCTCCACTAGGGGGCAAGGAAATAAAAATTTGAAAAAACATCCTACAGAGTTAAGCTTATTTAAGATAATGATTGAATGAATGTATGAGCATACAATATACATACATACATATACAAACATACATATATACATGTATATATTATCTGTACAGTGGGGCTAAAAAATAATCTGACCTGCCTACTTTTCAGGGTTAGAGAGGGAATAAAATACAATATTATTCATAAAATTATTTGTGAGTGATAAATTGCCACAGGCAGCATCGTGGCATTGAGGAAAGATTAAAAGCCAGGAAAAGTTTGGTTGGCATTTTGACTCTGTTTTAATGAGCTGTGTAAGAGTCTCAGTTCCTCATCCAGAAAGTCAGAAAGACACATTGACAGTGGTTCTCTACCACTGTAGTTTTCAAGCTTTAGTGTGCATCACAATTCTCAGTGAAGCTTGTTAAAATACATATGCCTTATTCAGCATCTCTGGAGGTGGAGCCTTGGAGTCTGCATTTTTAACATTTATCTCAGGAGATTTTGAGAAACATTGCTGTAATAGCCTTTCCAACCTTGAGTTCATATTGTCATATTTTTGTTATTAACTTCGACCAACATTTAACATTCTTGTTCCGGAAAACACTTTGTTGGTGATTAATAGACTATTGTAGAACATACTTTAGGAAATTCTGACTCAGTTTTTTCACAAATTCAGATTAGCTTGGACTTTGCAATAATAGTACACACTATAATAATAGTTATCAATAACTCCAAATTGATTTTTAAAGATTATCTACTGCTTCCTCTCCCATTTACAATACATATTTAATTATAAGTTTTTTCTGCCAGTGTTAAAGATCATAGATTAATAACCATAACATCTAACACAGCAGAATTAACCCAAATCATTTTCATAAGAGCATTACCATATTGAAATTAAAACTCTCATATGATAAAATAGTAACTGTAATATTAGAGATGCAATATCATGAGGAGTATGTATATAACAGAAGCCATACTTAAAGTAAAAGAAAGTTATACATAATAAAAAGAATACTGTTTTTTCAAATAAAAAACAAAGAATGATAAAGGAACGTTTCCTGAAACTCTTTGTTGTCTGTGTGAAAGATACTGAAACTGGGAAGGACAGAGTAAAAGAATTTACAAATCAAAATAAAGTCCAATTCATTTTCCCTTCTCTCAGAAATATGCTCTTGATGTCATGCAGTCCCTTCGTGATGTGTGCTACAGATTCAGGTCTCAGGGAGGTCATGTGCTGGCATTTGATGGACTTTTGCCCCAATTGCTTCTCTGCTGCTACCTGATACATGATCAATTGCTTCTTAGATAATAATGGACTAAAGAGAAACAGATTCACACATACAATTTCATGGTTAGAAGGGGGAAAACCCCAACAAACAACTAAAACTCCCTATATTGTTTGCACATAGATTCTAAAACATTCTAAATTTAACCTTGATTTTCCTTCAAAACACCATTCATTTCTCATATTTCCTTGATTTTTTTTAAGCTAGGAGCAGCATTTGTTCTTTTAATTGCATACTCCCTTGCTCCTTTCTTGTTCATTGGTTCCACCATCATTTACCAAGTGCCTGCCGTATGCTAGGCCTCATCCTACATACAAGGGCATAGAGCCAAATGAAAGTTGGTTCCTGCCTTGCAGGAACTTTTGGTGTTTTATTGTATAAATATAACGTTTATATTATTACTACAGGATACCGTAATGTGGATGAAAAGTGGAAATGTGTGTAATGTTTAGCTATCAGCACCATGACACTTGGTGATGTATCCAAAACTCAGTGACTACAAACAACATTCACTCACTGTTCTTCAATATACCGTGAGTCGGATGGTGTATTAGTTTGGTCGGGCTGCCTAATGCATATGGCTGCTGTCTTTTAATAATCAAGACTGAGTCCCTCCAGGTTCAATGGCTTCATAATGGTTTCATCCAAGTCACAGTAGTCCTCTTATATATGGTTTTGTAGCAATAATCAACTCAATTATGTGTGCTGATGATTGAGGTAAACAGACTAATAGATAGTACAGTTAAATTAATAGTTTATATTTGTACTATTTGGAGGGCAGTTTGGCATAGTGGAAAGCACACAAAATCAAAAACAGGTCTGTGTTTGAATCTCATCTTCACCACTTACTAGCTGTGTAACCAAAAAAGAATTAGTTAGCTTTTCTGAACTTGAATTCCACATCATAAAATAAACATAGTAACATCTGTTCCTAGCAGGCTTGTTATCTGGTATTATGATCGGTCTAGTAAGTATTTAATAAAACAAAGCTTTTGTTATTAAAAAAAAATAAAGTACAAAACATTGGGGTTGATTTTTTACTTTTATTGGAAAAAAAACTTACACTAAACCCTGCATATGCCCATTGAAAAATGGGTAGCATATGTTTCCTATCTTATAGCTATGGATGAATGCCTTAAAACTGTCATCCCCAAACTCCGGCCATAGACTGTACCTGTCCGTGGCCTGTTAGGAATTGGCCACACCACTGCCTGAGCACTGTTCTCCCCCTGCCCACCACCCCAGGCTGGTCCATAGAAAAAATGTCTTCCATGAAACTTAGGAATGGGTGCACAGCAAGAGGTGAGTGACAAGTGAAGCCTCGAAGCTTCATCTGTATTTACAGATGCATCCTATAGCTGGCATCACTGCCTGAGCTCCCCTCTCCCACTGTGGAAAATTTGTCTTCTATGAAACTGGTCTCTAGTGCCAAAAAGTTTGGGGACCGCTGCTCTAAAAGAGAAGATATGCAGCACTGAAACTGATTACCTGCATATACAAATGGAACCAATAAGATGCAGGATTGCTATTTTTGTTAACGCTTTAAAATATATACTTTTATTTTTATTTTACCTCAAAGTATTACTGGGCTACAAATGTTTTTGGTTACATGGATTGCTTTTATGATGCTTGACTTAGGATAAAAGTGTGCCCATAACCTAGATAGTGTTCATTGTACCTGTTAGGTAGGTTTTTGCCCATGCCCTTCTATCCTCTAACCCTTGTTTGATTTCCATTGAGTTTTACTTCCCTCTATGCACATCTGTGCTCATCACACCACATGTACTCACTATTAAACAGGATTACTATTTTTAAAGTGACTGATTTTGATAAATGCTGGTGGTAGCCCAAATAAGTTACAAGACATTTTCCATCATGAGTATTATTTCTATTTAGACTACTAAACAGTAAAGATTTACTTTACTAAAGTAAAGAATCTAAAGATACTAAAGAATCCTTACTAAACAGTAAAGATTCTTTACTGTTTCAGAAGTCCTAACGGCAACAAAGAGGACAATTTTCAAGTCTATACCTCAAGAAACTTCTCTCTCTCTCCCTCCCTTTCTCTTTTACTCTCCTTCCTTCCTTCTTCCCTCCACCCCTCCTTTTGGTCTACTGACTAAAATCTCAAAGAACTCTGTCACTACTTCTGGCTAGTCAGTTGTACAATTCTCCCACATTTAATTCTGAAAACCAGAAAATGATTCACTTCCAGTAAACCTGCTCCTAATACTTTTCCATGTCTTTATATGTTTTTAATTTTTATTGAATTATAGAAAGAAATGTACATACCATAACTCAATTAATTATTACAAAATTAATATACCCATGTGACTACTCTCCAGATTAGGAAATAGAGCATTTCAAGCACACCAGGGCCACTCTTGTGTACCTCCCAGGCATTATATCCACACTATTCCCCCAAAGCAACTATTGTCCTCGATTTTAACACTGTAGGTTAGTATTGCCTTTTTCTGAACTGTATATGAATAAAATCATACAGTGTGAAGTTTTTTGGTGTATTTTTCTACTCAATCTTATATTTGAAAGATTAATCCATGTTGTTGTATGTATTTATATGTTGTATGTTGTCACATTCATTTTCATTATGATATAATATTTCCTTGTATGAATAAACATCAATTTATTCATCCAATCATCTGTTTATGGATGTTTGATTTGATATCAGCCTTTAGTGATTATGAAGGATGTTATGAATATTCTTGTGCAAGTCCTTTGGTGCATAGCAGCTATCCCTTTGAAGAGGAAGATATTGTGAAGGATCCAAGGAAATAAATGAAAGGGAAAAGAAGGAAAATAAAAGCAAAAGGAAGATTGGTGGCTAGGAATAATACATGTCTTGATGCACACTTTGTCCTAATATTGTCTTTATTTCTGAAGCCCATTATTGACTGAAATAAAGTCTATGATGTCTGAATTCATTTTACCATTGTGTCTTTTTTAATGCTTTTCTATGTCAGAATACTCAGCTACACCATGTGTTATATTATTGTTATCAATTTAAGGGAAATATATGGATTTAAAACATAACCACTGATAATTCTGCAGATGAGTGAACTTTGCTATTACTTACATTGTTGCCAATATTATCTATTAAGATATTTCTCACTTTATATATGAAGTTCATTTCTGAAAAGTTGATAATATCTTAGCTGATATTGTATATATGATTTCCCAGAAAACCATTTGACATTAAATACAGTAAGATGACATCAAGAACACTATGAAACTTTCAAAATAATACCATAGGTATTTTAATGAATATGTATCCAATGTTGCATCAATTAATATTTACTGGACACCAAAAATCTGAGTTTGGATGATAGCTACATCACTTATTAGCTATAAATAACTTCCTTGGAAATTATTTAGCCTCTAAAACCTTCAATTTCTTCATGTTTAAAATGGCATGGAAAGAACAAATGTCCTCTATTGTTTTAAAAATCAAATATAACAATATGTATAAAAACTTCTAGAACAGACCCTGGCATGTACCATACAATAAACAAACATGACTTATGGTGAAAGTTGTTTAAATTACTAAAGGAAAAATCACAAAATAATTTAGCTAAATGAAACACAATGGATTTATAGTCACTCAATTTGTTTTTAGTGCCTTTCCTCAATATTTTATGGCTGCACACATGACAACTTTAATTGCTTGATTATTTCCTTAACACTCTACAGATATTCTTGAAATTTGCAATTACAAAGTTGAAGGAAAATTGAGGGACAGGTGTTACAGAAAAGACCATTTAATTTTATAATATCAAGTATTATATTTTTACTTGAAAACAGTATGTTATGAAGACATGGAAGAGGAATTAAATTGGAATGGTATACGACATTTGTGAAATGGCTAATAAATTAGTTAACGTAAGAAGTTTGAAAAAAATCTTGATAACCTAGACTCATTAGACAAAATCAATAAGCTGAAACTTTATAAAAATAAACTTTAAATTTACATTTAGTTTGCAAAATAGCACTGTGGCTTTTGACTATGGCACTGTGAGAGTAACTTATACCTAACTTGCCCTCCTGATATAAAAAATATAAATCTGAAAAAAAAATGAAACAACTGATTCAGATATTAAATGATGGGTTGTTTAGGTATGTGATCCCTGAAATAAGTGAAATATAATAGCCATGTGATCACCTCAGTTTTTACTTCTCACTTTCTTGACTGTAGCCCAGAGATGGGGAATCCATGTAGTGCACAGCAGTTTGCTTAGTTGAAGAAATAGAGATCTGACTTTAATGATACCTAGATGTTTGGAATTTGCTTGGAAGAGTAAAAGAGAGTAAGGAGCCAACATGTACGCCTTTTATTTATTTTCTAGCCTAATTTCTCTGACTAGAACTTCCAGTACTCTGATAAATAGAGGTGGTGAAAACAGGCATCCTTGCCATGCTCCTGATCTTACAGGAAAAACATTCAGTATTTCATGGTGGAGTATGATGTTTGTTGTGGGTTTTCTTATATGGTTTTTATTATGTTGGGATAGTTTCCTTCTGAATAAAGTTGTTGAGTACATTGAATGCTTTTAAAACTAAAGGGTGTTAAATTTTATTAAATGCCTTTTGTATCAGTTGAGATGATCTTGTGGTTTTTCCTTCATTGTGTTTATGTGGTGCATTAAACTGATCATTTTTTATATATTGAACCATTCTTGCATACAGCCAAAGAAACAGTCATGAAAGTAAACAGACAACCTACAGAGTGGGAGAAAATTTTTGCATCCTACCCATCTGATAAGGGACTGATAACTAGAATATACTTAGAACTCACGAAAATCAGCAAGAAAAAATCAAATGACCCTATTAAAAAGTGGGCAAAGGACTTGAACAGAAACTTTTCTAAAGAAGACAGAAGAATGGCCAACAAACATATGAAAAAATGCTCAACATCTCTAATCACCAGGGAAATGCAAATCAAAACCACAATGAGATATCACTTAACTCCAGTGAGAATGGCCTTTATCAAAAAGTCTCCAAACAATAAATGCTGGCATGGATGCGGACAGAGAGGAACACTCCTACACTGCTGGTGGGACTGCAAACTAGTTCAACCTCTGTGGAAAGCAATATGGAGATACCTTAAAGTGATACAAGTGGATCTACCATTTGATTCAGCAATCCCATTGCTGGCCATCTACCCGAAAGATCCAATGACACTCTACAAAAAAGACACCTGAACTCGAATGTTTATAGCAGCACAATTCATAATTGCAAGGCTGTGGAAACAGCCCAAATGCCCATCAATCCAAGAATGGATTAATAAAATGTGGTGTATGTATACCATGGAGTACTATTCAGCTCTAAGAAACAACGATGATATAGCATATCTTATATTTTCCTGGTTAGAGCTGGAACCCATACTACTAAGTGAAGTATCTCAAGAATGGAGAAACAAGCACCACATATACTCACCAGCAAACTGGTATTAACTGAGCAGCACCTAAGTGGACACATAGGTACTACAATAATAGGGTATTGGGCAGGTGAGAGGGGACAGGGGGGTGGGTATATACATACATAATGAGTGAGATGTGCACCATCTGGGGGATGGTCATGCTGGAGACTCAGACGTGGGGGGAGTGAGGGAAAGGGCATTTACTGAAACCTTAAAATTTGTACCCCCATAATATGCTGAAATAAAATAAATAAATAAATAAATAAATAAATAAAATTTAAAAAAGAATAAATCTCATTTGTTCATATTGTGTAAACATTTTAATATGCTATTGAATTTAGTTTCCTAGTAATGATTTTTACACTGATGGTTTTAAAGAATATTGATCTGTAAGTCTTATTTTCTTCTAGTGCCTTTGTCTGTCTCTGATGACAGGGTAATTCTAGCCTCACAGAGGAAGTTAGCAAGCATTCTCTACTCTTCAAATTTTTGGAAAAGTTTGAAAAAGATTGGTGTTAGTTCTTTAAATGTTTGAAAGAATTCATCAGTTAGTATATAAGGTTCAGTGCTCTTCTTTTTTGGGAGATTTTTTTTTTTTAATGATTCAGTCTTTTTCCTATATATAGTTCTATTCAGATTTTCTATTTCATTGTAATTTAGATTTGGTTGGTTTTGTTTTTCTAGGAATTTGTTCATTTAATATAGGTTATTTAATTTTTAGTGCACAACTATTCAAAGTACTTTCCTTTGATACTTTCTATTCCTGTAGAATGAGTAATAATGTCTGCACTTTTTTTTTCCTTCCTCGACACAAGGAAACAATCCACTTTCATTTTTGACTTTAGTAAGTTGAGTCTTCTCTCTTTCTTTGTAGTCAATCTAAGGAAAAGTTTGTTGATGTTTTCAAATGACCAACTTTTAGTTTCATATGTGCCTTTTTAAATTTAAAAACTTAATTTGTGAACTAACATATGGTCTATTCTGGGGAATGGACTTTGTGTACTTGAGAAGAATGCTCTGTTGTTATTGTTTGGTGTCCTGTACATGTCTACTAGATTTTTATTGTGTTGGTCAAGGTCTCTATTTCCTTACTCATCTTCTGTCTGTCTCTTCTACCTATTATTGAGTGTAGGTTATTGACCTCTCCAACTATAATTGTCTATTTCTTCATTCAATTCTGTCAATTTTTCCTTCATATATTTTGATGGTCTATTGTTAGGTATGCAAGTATTTATAATTTTTATATCCTCTTTTTGTATTAAAACTGTTATTAATATGCAATATTCTTCTTTATCTCTTATAAACTTCTTTGGTTTAAATTCTATTTCATGTGAAGTTAATATAGCCATCCCTACTCTTTTATGGTTACTCTTTGCATAGAATATATTTTTCATACTTTCACTTTCAACTTATTTGTGTCTTTGGATCCAAAGTGAGTCTCTTACAGAGATCATATAAATAGAACGTGTTTTAAAAAATTCATTCTCCTTTAATCCATTTTCATTTAAATTAATTACTGATAAGGAAGGAGCTACTGCTGTCATTTTGCTATTTGTGTTCCATATGCTTTATAGATTTTTGTCCTCATTTTGTTGCAATACTATCCCTTTATATTTAGTTGACTTTTTGTAGTAAAACATTTTAATTACCTTATTTTCTGTTGTGCATATTATATAACTGTTTTCTTTGCATTTATCAAGAGGATTACATTTAATATACTAAAGTTACAAGACTTTTATTTGAATTTATACCAGTTTGACTTCAATAGCATTCAAATATTTTGCTTATTTACAGCTGTCCCCATCTATTTCAGTTATTTATGTCAAAAATTACATATTTCTACATGTGTGTCCAATATCTTAAAATAATAATTATTTTTATGCATTCGTCTTTTAAATTATATACAAAACAACATAGCCAATGTTATAATAATGCTAGATTTTAGACTAATAATTGCTCTTGAAAATGTATTAACTTCATAAATAATGTAGAAAAGAAAAGGTGGCAGTATTACCTGTTGTTACAAAAACTCCAATCTTTATAATTGGCCATGTAGTAACTTAAATAATGAGAACATTATTTAATCATACAGCTTTGAGTTACTGTCTAGTGTCCTTTCATTTCAATGCAGTACTCCATTTATAATTTCTTTCAAGGCAGATCTAGTGTTATTGAACTCCTTCATCTTTTATTTATTTGTATATATCTTAATTTCTTACCCACTTTTGAAGCAAAATTTTTCTGAATATAGGACTCTTGGTTGATATGGTTTTGTTTTTGTTTTAGCACATTGAATATATCAGCCCACTGCCATCTGGCCTTCAAAGTGCTTGATGAGAAATCTGCTGATAATATTATTGAGTATCCCTTCCATGTGATCAGTCACTTCTCTCTTGCTTCTTTCAAGATTCTTTGTCTTTAGTTTTGAAAGTGCTATTCTAGGCTGGGCACAGTGGCTCATGCTTGTAATCCTAGCACTCTGGGAGGCCGAGGTGGGTGGATCATTTGAACTCAGGAGTTCGAGACCAGACTGAGCAAGAGGGAGACCCTTTCTCTACTAAAAATAGAAAGAAATTAGCTGGACAACTAAAAATATATAGAAACAATTAGCCGGGCATTGTGGTGCATGCCTGTAGTCCCAGCTACTCCAGAGATGAGGCAAGAGGATGGCTTGAGGCCAGGAGTTTGAGGTTGCTTTGAGCTAGGCTGATGCCATGGTACTCTAGCCCAGGCAACAGAGTGAGACTCTGGTTCTTTCAGTTCATCCTACTTGGAGTTAATTGACCTTTTAGGATATTTATATTCATTTCATCAATTAAATTTGGTAAGTTTGTGGCCACTATTTCTTAAAATGGTCTCTCTGCCTCTTTCTCTTCTGTTGAGACTACCACAGCACGTATGCTGTTCTGCTTGATGATGTATCACAGATCCCTTAGGTAATTTTCTTTGATCCTTTTTCTTCCTGTTCCTCAGACTTTATCATTTCAATTGCCCTATCTTTAAAATTACTGATTCTTTCTCATGCCTTCTCAAATCTGCCTTTAATTCCTGCTAGTGGATTTTTCATTTCTGTTATTATACTTTCAACTCTAAAATTTCTTATTGGTTTCTTTTTAGATTTTCTTTTTATTGATATTTATATTTTGTTGACATTTATTTCCTTGAACTTCCATATCTTCCTTTGAAGATGTGGAGAAGTTCCTTGAACATCTTAAGACAGTTGTTTTAAACTCTTTGTCTAGTAGGCCTGCCAATCTGTCTTTATCAGGGATAGTTTCTGTTGGTTTATTTTTTTGTCCTTTGAATTGGACATATTTCCCTCTTTCTTTTTATGCTTTGGGATTTTGTCTTTGTTGTTGAAACCTGGACATTTGAATCTAATAACAAAATCTCATAAATCAGACTGTCCCCCCATCACTTTATATTTTCTGTTATGCTTTGATTTTGATTGCTATTGTCTGTCACTGTGCCAAAGATCAGCCTTAGGCATAACTTGAGGTCTTATCAAGTCTTTTCTGAGCCTAAGCCTTTCTTTGAGCATGCTTGGTTTCTAATTTCCCTTATATATGCAGTTGTTTTTGAATGTCCTAGTCTTTAATATCTTACTCCAAAAATGGGGAAAAGAGAAAAACAAAGGAAGGAAAAAGCACAAGCTCTTTAAATCCCAAGCTGCTTTAGCTGGAGGAGAAGAGGCTTGCCCCACTGGGAAGTGATGCAACAATGGTTACCTGCCTCTGTGTCTGTACATCTATCATCAGAGGCAGCAAGCAGTGCTCAAAATATTGATCCTTGATATTTGGAGGACAGGGTCCTTATTTCTTAGCCTGCTCCGAAAAGCTGTATGCAAGGTGGTCCAGAAGCACATGCACAGCTGCTTGCCATAGGGCTGAGAGATGGGTGATGTGTAGCTTCTGAGATAAGAAGCAAAATTGACCAAACTCAAACACAATTAACTGTCTAAACCTTTTCGTAGACGTTACAAGCCTTCAATAGACCACAGGCTTTCAAAATAGTTACATGAGACAAATTCTACAAGAGTGATTGCTGTCTAGGTGTGGAAACAGATCATCTTTCCAGAACCTTACTTTCTATTTTAATTTTAAAAGCTGTGACGATTAGTGAATGAAAATGCAGTTTCATTTTCACTTGAATTTTGGAAATCTTTGCTTACTAATAATGCAATGTCAATATACATATATGACATAGTAGTAATAATCACATACTTGTAAATCGCCTTTCACTTAATAGGCAATATGTACCAAATTGCTTCATGTTGAAAATCATTGTAAATTTCAACTGAGACAGATCTGGGTCTGTATTCCAGATCAGCCTGTTCCCAGCTGTTTGATTTATTTTTTCTTTCTTTTTTTATTTCAGCATATTATGGGGGTACAAACGTTAAGGTTACATACATTGCCCTTGTCTCCCCTCCCCCCTAGAGTCAGAGTTTCAAGCGTGTCCATCCCCCAGACGGTGAGCAACACATTCATTATGTATGTATATACCCCTCCACTCCTCTCCCCTCCCACATGCCCTACACCGGACAAATGTTTGTTTTTATTTTTTTCTTAAGATTTTGGTTACATTTTATATATTTGCCTCTCCCTAGCAAGTGTTAGAGGTATGCCCTTCCCCTCCACAATATTCACCACATCCCTCAGATGTGGGACGACCCTCCAACCCCCGAATCCCTGGTGAACACCACCACCCTTTGAGCACCATAGTGTTAATCAGTCAGTACCAATTTGATGGCGAGTATGTATGCAGCCCATTATTCTGATCTTGTGTCACCTCACTTTGGATGATGGGCTTAAGCTTAATCAAGGATAATATAAGTGGTGATAGCTCCGTGTCGCTTCTTAGAATTGAGTAATATTCCACTGTAAACATATGCCAAATTTTAATAATCCACTCATGAATTGACGGACATTTGGGCTGTTTCCACATCCTTGCAATAGTGAATTGTGTTGCCATAAACATTCGGATGCAGATGTCTTTACAATAGAATGTCTTATGCTCTTTTGGGTAGATGCCCAACAATGCTATTGCTGTGTCGAATGGTATTTCTATTTCTAGCTGTTTGAGGTATCTCCAAATTCTTTTCCACAAAGGTTGCACTAATTTGCAGTCCCACCAGCAGTGTAAGAGTGTTCTTGTCTCTCCACATCCTTGCTAGCATTTGTTGTTTTGGGATTTTTTGATACAGGTCAATCTCACTGGAGTTAGATGATATCTCATTGTGGTTTTGATTTGCATTTCTCTAATGATTAGAGATGCTGAGCATTTTTTTTTATATGTTTGCTGGCCATTATTCTGTCTTCTTTAGAAAAGTTTCTGTTCATTTCCATTGCCCATTTCTTGATGGTGTTGTTTGATTTTTTTCTTGTTAATTCTTTTGAGTTCTAGATAGATTCTTGTTATCAGACCATTATCAGAAGTGTAGAGAGCAAATTTTTTCTCCGATTCTGTAGGTTGTCTATTTGCTCTAATGATAGTTACCTTGGCTGAGCAGACGGTTTTAATTTGATCATATTCCATTTGTTTATTTTTGTTGCTGTGGTGATTGCTTTGGGGGTCTTCTTCAAGAATTCTTTACCTAGGCCAATGTCTTAGAGGGTTTTCCCAACCTCTTCTTCTAGGATTCTTAAGACTTCATGCCTTAGGTTTAAGTGTGTTATCCATCTTGAGTGAATTTTTGTGAGAGGTGAGAGGTAGTGATCCTGATTCATTCTTCTACATGTAGCTATCCAGTTTTCCCAGCACCATTTATTGAAGAGAGATTCTTTTCCCCAGTGTATATTTTTGTCTGCTTTATCAAAGATTAGGTTACTGTATGCAGATGGTTTCATCTCTGGAATCTCAGTCCTATTCCAAATATCAATGTTTCTGTTCTTGTGCCAGTCCCAGGATGATTTAATTATTATTGCTTTATAGTACAGTTTGAAGTCAGGAAGACTGATGCCTCCCAGTTTGTTCTTTTTACTTAAGATTGCTTTGGCTATGCAAGGTTTTTTCTGGTTCCATACAAAGTGCAGAGTGACTTTTGATAGGTTATTTACTCTCTTTGAGCCTCAGTTTATTCATCTATAAATAGGAGATAAATTGGACCTTCACTTACTTTTCTAAGTGTTCTTGAATCCTCATATTGATAATCTAGAAAATTGCTTAAGATTATGTCAATCTCTCCAGACAATCTTGAATGTTTAAAAAAGTATCATTTCTAGCTTAGGTGCATCTTTCCCATTTCCCACAAGTCTTCAACAGTCACTGATTAAGGGCTGTTTAATCTCTGTATTTATCATAAAACCCTGGGATGCATCATTTAGGCAAGGAGACTTTGATTAGACATCAAGCTAATTTATAATATATTTTATATCAAATATATGACATTCATGTAAACATTTTAAAAACTGTATTAAAATAGTGGTATATTAAGTGAGATGGGTTTACCAAGTTGAGAAGATATTTAGGTAAGGAAATTTATATTAATTTTGACCATTTAGGTTAGTGAGTCTCCACAAAGGAGACTGAAGGTGGGGGCATGCATTCTTGTGCTAAAAAGGATGCTTGATCATTTCAAAGTTATCTGTTTCTTTTTTTGTAATAAAACTATGCCTCTCTTTGATAGTATGAAACTTCTCTTGTTGTTACTATGGGAACTCTGTTCCATAGTTAATGATGGGAATACTTCTATCACTCCGGTGTGTTGGAACAGAAAACAGTCACTGAACTATGATGGTCACTTTTAACTGCTCTTTTGAAAGAAACAGATCTCGGTTTAAGTAATAAGTATAGTGCTCCTAGCTGTGGAATCTCAACAAAATTACCTTCTCTCAAGTTTGGTTTTCTTTTCTGTGAATTTAGGGTAATAATATTTATGTACTTTACAGAGTTATTGGAAAAATGATTTATGTGACATATTTTACATATAGTATATATTAAATAATTGTAGTTGTCATCAGCACCATCACCATCACTTGAGCTTTATTTCCTTATGAATGTTTGCACAGCCCCTTCACTGCATGCGAAAGGGTGCAACTGCAAATCAGATTGCTACTTGGGAATGGTTATTACTAATACAAATTCATATGTAAGCTTTGGTGTAAATTTATGTTTTCATTTCATTTGAATGAACATCCAGTGTGAGGTTTCTGGATCGTGTGATAAGTTTATGTTTAACTATATGAGAAATTTTTACTTGGAAAGCATTTTGAGATGTATCAGATGAATGATGATAGTTCTAGTTTCTCTACATCTTTGCACTTGATATTGTCAGGTACATTTTAAAGCCATTATATTATAATCTGTGTGTGGTAAGATCTCATTGTCCTTTTCATTTATATTTTAATATGCATTAAGTTATATTTCTCTAACAGTTAATGATGTTAAACCTGATTTCATGTGCTTATTTTCCATCTGTGTATCTTCTTTGTTCAAGTGTTCTTTTTTCAAATTATTTGCCCATTTTTAAATTAGGTTATATTTTTTATTACTGAGTTTGGCAAGTTATTTATAAATTCTGCATAAAAGCCCTTTATCAGATTTATGATTTGCAAAACATGTTCTATTAGTCTGTTATCTGTCTTTTCATTCTTCTAACAGTGCATTTTGAAGAGCATACATTCTTAATTTTGGTGAAGTTCAATTGATAATTTTTTTCTTTCAACAATTGAACTTTCAGTGTTGTATCTGGGAAATTTTTTCCTAAGGCAAGTTCACAAAGATGTTCTCTTAGTTTTCTCTTAGAAGTCTATTTTAAGTTTTTTAATTAATTGAATTTATATTTATATTTATATATATATATATATGCTGAATGTGGCATATGAGCTGCATTTTGTGATCTCTGGTCTATAGTCTAATCCAGAAATCATCAATAGAAAAAAAACTCTCTTTATTCTAGCACAAATGAAAAACACCATGAAAAACACATGAAAAGCAAATACTTTTAAAATAGTATATATTATTATTTAAAAAATAAACATTAAATATTTTACCATTAAAATGATAGCATATATACTTCCAATTTACTGATTTAACCATTTGAAAAGAAACTTTCAAAATAAGTAAATATAAACTAAGCTAATTTATGATCAGAAAACAAAATTTATTTCAAATGTAGCTTTATACTTTATTTTTCAATACTGTCCATGTTTTAGTTGAGAATTATAATTTTTATATGGATTATTGGCAACTTTTTATTTATTCTCCAAAAAAAATGAAAAAATGCAATTCAGTTTACTAAATTCATATCTGTAACAATTTTATCTTATAAAACATATAGATCTTAAAATAATTCAGTGAAGGTATCAGTTCCTACAGAAATAGTAGGAATAGTAAAGTTCCTATATTACTCACATAGATACATGTTAAACAGAGGAGAAAAGATTGTAACTACAATTAGGCAATAACTCCATTGTTCACATTCCTTCCTATGGAGTTAATAACTAGCTCAAGGAGCCATGAAAAGCAGAGAGTGAATGATGTTTAATGATCCAACAAGTCATTAAATGCCTAAAAAGGAACCACAATGTCAGGTATCATTGCCCTTATGAATGCCCACTGCTACAAGAATAACATTTGAAGTTTATTTTCACATACATTTCCAGGTTAATATAACCTATTCTGTTGGAAAAAAAAAACAAAAGTATTTCTGGAGCTCTGATCTGTCTGTTGGCATTTTTGTTCCTCACTTATAATATACCAACCAGGATTAAAGTGTCATCTTTATTAATAAATTTTAGGTGACACAGCAAGATCAGTAATGAATCTAAGCTAGAAAAACTCAACTTTCAAATGTTAGAGGACTAATATTTAATATTAAATATGTTCCAGAGATCTGAAAGATATATTTCATTTGGGAGGACAAATAATAAGTTTCAAAAGTAGACATTACAAAGTGAAGTGTAATGAATCAGATAGAGATAGTCATTGTCATAATATATCAGTTCTTTCCCTGGCCCACCCCTAAATTTTAAAAAAGGCCCTATGCTAGGAGACTAAAAGAAACAACTATGCTTCTGTTTAGACTAGATTTGGAAGTGGATCAAAAAAGATAGTCCAGTGTGTTTTGAATGTGACATGATGATAAGTATTGTAGTTTATTGTTCCAAGAATGGGAAGTGGTGATCTAAACTAAAATTTATAACCTGCTATATACATTAGATATCACTATTTGTGCATGACTATTAAAAAATTGTCTAGATCAAGCAATAGAGAAAGTACATTATATAAACTGTATGCTTACTGCTACCCTAAAAATCAGATCAACCATTGATGTCATATTCATTGACATGGGATATATTCATTTTATATAATTCTCCTTTACTCTTATCTTATATCCCTTTATTATTAAGATTCAGTCTGTTTAACAAAAAACATCTATAATTTATCAATATTTATTTGAAAAATGCAAGACAGATTTGGAGACAGATGGAGACTGTACAAAGAAAATCATCAGCAGAATACATAGTGGATGAGTATTAGCTGACAACTTAGAACCATTCAAATTATTCAAATCAAGGCAAGGAACCAAAGGGATGGAAGTTTTAATTTTTTTACTAAAACTACCTACAAATAGTTCAGACATATTGGATTAAAAATGTAGTATTCAACCTTATTTTAAAAATAGCGATTAAAAAATAAAAGCAGTCTGGGATAATTTTTAAAGGCATTACTGATCCAGTAAAGTATTTAAATTTGTTATAAACCTAAATAAAGTTATATCAGGGGGTAAAATATAAAGCTGTGAAAAGTTAAAACATTTACATATTTGGAGGACAATCTAAAGATAATTATGTGTGGGCAGAGAGATAGTTTAAAAATTATTGTGTATTGAACTCTATTTTTTAAAATATTTATTTATTTATTTATTTATTTATTTATTTATTTATTTATTTATTTATTTATTTTGAGACAGAGTCTCACTTTGTTGCCTGGGTTAGAGTGCCAGACTAGAGTGCCATGACGTCAGCCTAGCTCACAGCAACCTCAAACTACTGGGCTCAAGCAATCCTATTGCCTCAGCCTCCCAAGTAGCTGGGACTACAGGCATGCACCACCATGCCCTGCTAATTTTTTCTATATATTTTTAGTTGGCCAATTAATTTCTTTCTATTTTTACTAGAGATGGGGTCTTGTTTTTGCTCAGGCTGGTTTCAAACTCCTGACCTTGAGTGTTCCACTCTCCTCAGCCTCCCAGAGTGCTAGGATTACAGGCATGAGCCACCGCGCCTGGCCTGTGTATTGAACTCTATTATTTATTGAGATTGTATTTATTTGCATAGTTTCTAATCCTATAGGTATTATTTCAAAACTGTTCTTTTACTTTTAATATAAAGAAAGTGAGGCTCAGAAATGCTATACTAATTGCTGAAGTTCTCATGAGCAAAAGGAATCACAATTTGGTCCCAGATCTATGTTGTCTTTGTTGTTTCTGCTATGTCATATTATCCTTCTAAAAATGGCATGCTAGTGAGATAACACTTCAACTCTTCAGAACTTCATTACTCATAGACTTAGAGTATTCTTTTAACAATCAAATCAGGAAGAAAGCACAAGATGCATTTGGGAAATTAGTATGCCCATGCACTAACATACTGTTTTTCTTTACATGCAAATTTTATATAATTAGGATTTTGTTCATAGCCCCTTATCTATTCCTTTTTACACTATTCTAAGAAATTCAGTAATATGTTTTCCTAGTCCATAGACTGTTACATGTGATATATTAAAAAATGGATTGAGGATGCTACAGGCAGACATATTACTATTAGCAGGAAATGTCCATTGAGAGCAAGAAGAAAATAGGGAAATTATAGACATAAGGATTTAAAACCTCAATAGTCTGGGGACATGTAATATAAGGGAAAACATCCTTGCATCATTCAGTAGCTTCTAACTACATCATTTTATTGAAGCACGTTAAGAAAAAAGTGAATACAACAGCAACAAATACTCATTGAACTTTGTTATGTGCCAAGTGCTTTTCTAAAACCTATCCATTTATTGGCTCATTTCAAATGCATAATACCCCTTTTATTATATGTGTACTCCTATTACTGACATTTTAAAGATGAGGAAAATGAACCTTAGAAGGGTTAAGTAATGTGTTCAAGGTCATGGGGATAGTAAGTGGCAAAATAAGGTCTGAAGACCTGTCTAGCTGCCTCCATAATTAATATATGCTCTTAAACCACTATGACCAGTGTGGCATACTGTCTCTTGTGTTTGATATATTCTTTGTTAAAAGGGAGGGGGGCATACAATACAATTTAGGAAGATTTTTCACATAAAATAGCTTAATATAATTCATTTTCTGGAATTTAAAGGAGGTACACATTCATTTGCTTGAAGAAGTCATTTCATTTATTTTTCTGTTTTTTAATTAAATTTCTGTAGCATTTCAAGCATTGTGCTATATGATATGGGGTAAATATGAATATGAAGAATAATAAGACTGTTTCAAAGCCCTTGGGGTTCTCATAGTTTATTAGCAGCAACAGGAATATAGAGACAGGTTTTGTACCATCGAATAAGTGCATCAATAATGGTAGCACAGATGAGGGCAGAATGAACTGAGAAAGTGAGAGAAGTCTGAGGATCAGAAAAGGCTTCCCTGAAGTAGTGGACTTCAGTAAGGGCCCTCAGTCTCTGAAGTACAAGAGAAATCAGGTAATTGTTTACGTGCATGTGTGTGCGTGCGTGTCGCTTACTTTCTCAGGTCTCGAACCCTCACCACCATTGCTAATTGTCACTTTGTATCTAAGTGAGGGAATGGATGAAAAGAAATACAGGGCAGGAATAGTTCAGAGAAATGGAGAAGATTATTGAAAAAAGTAGAGGCAGAGAAAGGAAAAGGTGCTGTAGCAGTGTGTGCTCAAGTAGAAGTTGGAAGTTGAGTTTAAACGGAGAAAAGTATGCCTATTTGGTTGATTCCTCACTTTGCTATGAAATGGTTTTCTTTCTTTGTTTTTGATTTTTTTTTAAATATGTAGTGGTTTTAATGGCTATCCTTCAACTAAGAAAGAAGTCCTAGTTCAAATAATTTGTCAAAATATTCATTTATTGTTGGCTGCTCTGTCAAATCACTGGACATTTCATGAAGTAGTGTGGCCAGATGAAGCACAAGGACTAACATTAATTCGGTGTTAATGGACATTGGCATTGAATCAGGCACTGTCCCTATCATGCTATTAAGGGCTCTTCAGGTTCCAGGAACAGAAAATGTAAATGGTCGAAAGTCAAAGCTGGGGAGGGGAAGAAGAATATCTAGGAAGGTTACATAGTAACCAGTAAAAGACAACTTAACAAGTGATAGGAAAACTAGGAATCAAGTCAGCTTCAGGGCTGGTGTTCTTGTCATCTCTACTTTTGTCTTTTTAATTATGTCTTATTTCTTTCTGTCAGCTTCAGTTCTTTTTGACTATCTGTGTCTGTCTCTCCATCTCTCTGTATTTGTGTCTCTCTTTTTGTCTGTGCCTATCTCTTTCTGTGTGTCTGTCATTGTCAGTCTGTGTGGTCCTCAGTGTAATTTTGTGTGAGATTGTGTTCTCTCTCTCTCTCCATGTTTCTATTCCTCTGTATGTTGCTTTGTGTGCCCCACCCTCTGTCTTATTCTGTTGATCTTCCTCTGTGTCTCTCCCTTTATTTATCTGTCCCCTTCAGTTTCTCTCTGTCTATGTTTTTCAGCCTGCATTTCTCTGTCATTCTGCATGTATTCATCATCTCTAAATGTTTCTGTTCTTCTCTGTGCATTTCTGTTTCTTTGTATGTTCATCTCTTTATATCTCTGAGTTGTCTTTGTTTTTCTCCAGATGTCCCTCTGAATGTCTCTGTGAGTGTTTTTCTGAATCAATCTCTGTCTCTCTCATTGCATATCTCCCTCTGTCCCTCTCTCTGTCCCATATATATATATATATATATATACACACATATATATAATATGTATATATGTACAAATACATCTACGCATACATATATCTGTGTATCTCTCTCTGTCCATATGTTCCCCAGATGACTAATTATTTTAAGAAAAATGCTAGAAAGATCAACTTTTATAGTTAATTGCTAATTTCTGCTCTTGATTCAACTTTCTTGAAGGAAATATTCTGATAAACTTATTTCATGTACTTGAGGCAATCTCCATCAGAAATACAATATTAGAATATTAGTCATCTAATGGATGAATGATGTTCACTCTTGGTCTAAAAAAGTTGTGAAAGTTGTGGTCATATGTACATGGCCACATCACACATAGACTACTTAAAAGGCTGTGAAAATGAGTAGATTCCCTGTAAAGAAAGCATTGAGGAGGTTCTTTAAGATGTGTCTCGTATCCAGTCTAGTGGGACTCATTATTCTTATTTTGCTGATGAGGAAAGTGATGCTTGAAGAGATTATCAAATTCCCAAAATTCACAATGACAACAAAGATTGACTAGGAATTGAAACCCAAGTCTGTCTGCATCTAATGACCAGTTCTTTCCACTAGATTATGCCTCTAAGAACAAAAGTCATAAAATATGCTTAGCTTTTGACCCAGAAATTCCCTTGTTTAGAATTTATGCTTAATAAATAATTTATCCAAGGCTAAAATTATTCATTGAAACTTTATGCAAGCAAAATGACCCCAACTACCCCAGCCTTTTTGTGTCATCCTTTTCTTTAATATCCATATAAACATATTTGAGTCCTTATTTCATATTTTGGGGGACATAACATTCTTTCTCCAATATCAATGAGAATTTCCCTGTATGGTCAAGCCACATTCTATTTTCACAGTCTCACTGAATTAATTCTTCATTAGGATAATCAGCCCTGCCAGTTTGATATATTTTCCATCAGAGTTTTTGTATTAATTTGTATTGTCTTTAAATATTTCATTAAAACATTATTAATCTTTATCACTGAGTCTTTTTGGGTTTTTAAAATTCTACACTCAGTAGTGTACCCTCACTGTCTTCATTATAATCCCAGCCCTGATGACTAGTTAGTTTTAGCCAGAGAAGCAACATCCACAAACAGAGAAATTAGAGAAAATACTGTAATCAATAGCCAGTTAAGTAAAGAGCTGCTTCTTTCTTCTTCTCCTTCTTCTTCCTCCTCTTCTTCTTCCTCCTCCTCTTCTCCTCCTCCTTCCCTCCTCCCCTTCCCTCCTCCTCTCCTCCCCTCCCCTTCCCTCCTCCTCTCCCTTCCTCCTCCTCTTCCTCTTGTCTTCGAGTACACTGATTCCTCTCCTTGATCAACTGTGCTGCTGAAGATCTCTATTAATTTTTTTCAATTAAGTATTGTAGTCTTCAGTGCAGAATTTTGGGTTATTTTGTATGGTTTATATCTCTTTGTTGATATTCTTATTTATTTTCCTGTATTGTTTTCTTGATTTCATTTAATTGTCTATCTGCCTTCTTTTGGAGCTCGCCAGGTTTCTTTAAAAATGATTATATTGAATTATTTGTCAGGCAATTCATTGATCTCCATTTCTTTAGGGTCAGTTACTGGAGATCTAAAAAAAAAATTTTAGTGTCATATTTTCCTGATTCTTTGTGTTCCTTGTAGCTTTGCTCTGGTGTCTGAACATTTGAAGAAGCAGCTACCTCTTCCAGTCTTTCCAGAATGGTTTCAGGCATGAAAAGACATTAACCAATCACCCCAGCTAGAGATTCTGTAAGTTTCTCAAATATTTTTTTAATGGATGTGTATATTCCACTACTTTCCCTCCCTTCTTGGAAGAAGTTTAGGGATTTTCTGCCTTCTCCCAATCCCAGAGAGTATTGCCAGGTACCGAGAGTCACCCATACTTTTCCCTATGGTAGTGCATTGATATTGATATGTTGTGTACCATCATCACCTACCTTTATGTCTCCTGAAGAAACAGAACTTGTTTGTACACCTTCTTCCAATCCCATTGAGCTATGCTGGTTACTGAGAGTCATCCTCCTATTTTAACTAAGGCAGGCCACTTGGTGCAAGTTCCACTTCTCTTCCCAGTTCTCCCTCTTGAAAGAGAAGACATAAGATGTTTGCCTTTTCCCAATACCACAGAACTGAACTGGCTTTTGAGAACGATGCCATCTGCTAAGATTTGTATCATCTGCTGAGATCCATGCATTCTGCTTAGAGCCACAATGCGTGGTGTGATTCATGCTGAGTGTTGGTGGTCACACTGGCTGTTGTGGGCTGTGCTTATTCTCAGGGGTCACATGACTGCTGTAATCTGTGTTTAGCAGCTGTTATTAGCACTGGTAGCTGCAATTTGCACTGGGGGCTAAATGCTATAGCTAATGCGAGAGGCCATGAAGTTGCTGTGATCTATGTGGATAGTTGTGATCCACTTCAAGAGCTATAATCAGTGCTGGAAGTTGTGATTTATGCCAGCTCCTGGTGTTAGCATGGCTGGGAGTGATTTGGGGGAATTTGTGGAGACTCATCAGTTACTACAGTTCCCACCAGCTGCTGGGAGCCACATAGCTTCTCAGGGGTTCACCAACTATGGAGGCTGTGCAGGGTGCTAGAACCATCTGCCCTTCCTCTTCGGTCTTAGCTACCCCTAGGCATTCCAACTATGCCAGTTGCCTCAGCACTATGGGTGAGGTAAGAGAGGATTTAGTCTTTTGGGCAGTGCTATGAATAGCTGGGGATGTTGGGTGCACCTCTCACTCACTCCTTTCCCAGACTGAGAAATCGTGGTTTGGGATGATTTCTCTTGTCCCTGAGATGTGCTGATTTGGGGGATGGGAAGTTGCTGGCAACATGAAACTGCTCTTCCTACTCATTTCAGCGTAGCTCTTCTCAGTCTTGTGCTCTTCTTGGGTGCTGAAACTTCTTAACTGGATTCTGGGGTTCTGACAAAGGTATCCAGTCCATATGTGGTTTTAAAATCAGTGTTTATATGGTGGGGGGGATAAGGGATGGGCCTCCTGTTCCTCCATCTTGTTATCACTCTTCCAGCTGTGGTATACTTTAAATTGCATGATAAATGTTAGCATGCAAATAATTTGAGGAACAAAATGAAAAAGATAGTGGCAGCTGATATGTAAATGGAAGTAACGGATATAATCAATCATTGAGTATATACTGAGTACTATTAATATATAACGTATAATTTGTTCTAGACTTTCTATCTAGTATCCCTTTAAATATTATGTCCTATTTTTCCTCTTAATTTTACTTTTACTTCTCAGATCACAGTTTTTAAAAATTCTTGGTTTAGAAAATATAACAATAGTAGTTACAGTAGAGTATTTGAAAACACTATAAGGTCTGGTTCCTTAGGTTTAAAGGAGGACACACACACTTTGAAAGACTAGAAGAAAGTTACATTACATTGGTAATTTTCAGTTTGTGTCTCTTCTAATGTTCTCACCAGCTTTTTGTTTTAAGGACTCAGTATTCCCAGTTCTTTCAATTATTATAGTACATATTTTCAGCAGAACAGTCACCACCTTGTCCAGCCTTCTGTAGGCGCTCTGTAATCAGCATTGCTCTTAAAATGTTGCACCTGAATATAAAATAATACGTATGTTCAGGTGTAGAAGGTCAAACGGAAAAAAAAAAAGATGCTATTAAGTACTATGATCTAGACACTATAATCTTATTAGCTTAATCTTAAATTTGCATTACCAATTTTTGGACCAATAGACCGATGACATAGTTGGTTAGATGGGATTTATCTACAAAGATAAATATACAAAGTGGCTACACCAATTTATACTCCAACCAGTCCTGTGTGAGAATTTCCCCGTATCTTCCTCAATACTTGGTTCTGTCATATTTCATTATTTTTGCCTATCTGATGGGAAAATATATTATTTTATTTTAATCTGTACTTTCCTAATTCTTAATGATAATTCAGATTTTTCTATTGTGAGTTGCCAGTTCCCATTTTCCTATTTTTTGTCTTCTTACTGTTTTCTAAAAGTTTTTCACATATTTCAGATACAAAAGCTGTGTTATATAGGTTGCAAATATTTTATCTCTCTGTATCTGACCTGTCTTTTAACTTCATTTATGGTGGTTTCTGGTCTTGTGCCAAAGTTTTTTAATTTAATGCAGTAAAATTGATCACTTTTTCCTTCGTAAGTTATATTTTTGGTTTTATATAAGAAGTCTTTATCCCATATATCAGAGGCCAGCAAAATATGGCTACATGAATCAAATATAGGCCACAATTTCTTTATTAATATCTCATGAGTTACGATGTTTTAAAATGTATTTAGGGGTCCCACAAATATGTGACAGAGACTGTGCATGGTGTGTAAAGTCTAAAATATGTACAATGTAACCCTTTACGAAAAGTTTGCTGACTTCTGCCAACCATCATAACAGTATTCTTCTAACATTATTATAATGGTTTTAGTTATTTTCATATGTAAATATTTAAAGCCTCTATAATTAATTTTGAAGTATACTATAAGAAAGGAACCCACATTTTAATGGGGAGTCAAATCCCTCATATCGTTTATTACATGGTGTATACTTCCTTTAGATTTGTAATGCTGCCTTTCTCATAAACTCATAACTTTGCATCTATTTCAATGCTTCTTTCTGTTCCATGAATCTATTTGCCCATTCCTGTACCAATATCACACTTTTAATTACTATAACTTAGTAAGTCTTGATATATGATAAAGCCATTCTTTCATCCATGTTTTTCCTTTTCAGACTTGTTATGAATACTTTGGATCTTCCATATGAATCAGTTTAGAATTAGTAGGTCTGCTTCCATAAAAAGCCCTTTAGGATTTTGATTGGAATTGCATTAAGTTTACAGGAGTATTTGGAAAAAAATTAACATCTTTATAATGCAGAATCTGTATGATTTTATTTCTAAGAATTATTGTACTTCTGCATTTTTTTGCTATCACAAAGTGGGATATATTTCACTATTATATTGTCTAATTGGTCATTGCTGATGAATTATGCTGTTATTGGTTATCGTCTGTTTATTTTGCATCCAGCAAATTTGGTCAAATCTTTTATTAGTTATAAGAATTTATAACTATTTATATGTATATTCTCTTATGTATGCGATGTAAAAATAATTGCAACTGCAAATGATAACAGTTAGATTTTTCTATTTCTTACAAATCTTATTCCTTCTACTATTCCAGTGTATTAGTTAGCTTATCCAGTAAAAGTCATGTGATAATGATGTTAGCAGATATCATTTTTGTATTCTGATTTTTATGGACGTACTCTTGTTTCACCATTAAGTATAATGTTGGATGTAGAATTTTGGTACACGTTTTATCAGATTTGTGGAAATCTCTTATATTTTCAATTAAACATATTTCCTTAAGTATTTTAATGGCAGATTGCTCTTTTTGTGAAACCACTTATGAGTGAATTCTCCCATTTGTTAGTTATATTTTTTAGCATATTATGAGGATACAAGTGTTACAGTTATGTATATTGCCCATGCCCTCCTCCCCCCTCGAGTCAGAGCCTCAAGCGTGACCATCCCCCAAACATTGCACATCTCACTCATTGTGTTTGTATATACTCATCCTCTCCTCCCCCTTCCCACCTGCCTGACACCCGATAAATGTTATTCTTATATGTCCACCAAGGTGTTGATCCGTCAATACCAGTTTGCTGGTGAGTACATGTGGTGCTTGTTTTTCCATTCTTGAGATACTTCACTTAGTAGAATGGGTTCCAGCTCTATCCAGGAAAATACAAGATGCGCTATATCACCATTGTTTCTTAAAGCTGGTATACATGGTATACATATACATTTTATTAATCCACTTATTTTCCTACTTGTTTTGGAATTTTAATTTATAGGCTTATCTTGAGGAGGGCTTTTGACTCTTATTTTATTTTATTTTTTTGATGAGTGTGTTTCTCTCTCTCTCTTCTGATCCCTTCATATCTAGGGATTTTACACTTGCCTCCATCAAGCCCACCAAGCTTCTCAGATCAAAACCAGGTCTCAGCTTAATGGATAGAGATATCTCATCCTGGAGGAAAATTACAGAGTGAGTTCTAGAGAATATGGCGGCTTGCTTGTTCCCTCTTGCCTCCTTTGGCAACAGATTGACACTGGCTATAGCCACCTGAAATGACCCTAGAATTTTGTGGCAATATTGTGAGGAGGTGGAGGAGTTCATGCACCAGATACCCAGGCTCATTCCCAAGTGAGCATAGGAAGGGTTAAATCTCTGTTAATTCATAGGAGTTGAACTCCGTGTCACCTATTTTTGCTTATGGCTTCAGAGACCAATGGTTTCAGATAATGGGTTTGGAGATCCAGCTTCTCCTTATCAATGTTTGTTTCTGTTCGATTTCTAGACCATTAATGTTTATATTATTGCTGTGTATGCCTTTGTCTTTTAAAATTTTTTAATTGTCTAATATCATTGCTATGTGTTTGGAGAGGGAGGAGTTTTTAAAAATTTTTATCCAACACTTAATTATGAAAAAATTTAAATATTTAACAAAATTGGAGAAAAATATTGTGTACATCCACATACTTACCACCTAGATGCTATCATTACTGTTTGGCTAGCTTTATCACATATTTCCATCTCTCCATTCTTCTATCTATCCATCAATCCATCATATTGTTTTCAAGCATTTCAAAGTTGGTTGTAGACATCAGTATACTTCCTGGAAAGGGGTGATTTCACATGAACTCACAGCATCCAATTAAATAAAAGTCTTGGAGTAAAAAAAGGCATTTAATTTTCTTTAAGCCAGTGTTAACCAAATTTACTTGTGATGGAAACTTTGTTAGATATCTTGTAGGATTATTTGCAGGATGTACTACCTGGTAGCATATCCTTTGAGAAAATGGAGCACTGTTCTTTGTCTATAATTTTATTTTTGTTACAATCAGTTTCAATCCTGACTTTTTAATCTAACATTTTATTGAACCTTCCAAATTAGTGTCATAAGAAATTTTAATCTTTGATCAGCTTGCTATGTCTTTCCTTAAGTTTACTGACACTAATGTTTAAAAACTGATAGACTCAAATCCTCAAATATGCATGCATATACATACATATATGAATGTATGAATATATGAGTTTGGTGAAGTTAATTAAATTCTCTAAACTCATTTTTGTCATTTATAAAATGAAGAGATTAATACTCTAAATTATATTTAGTGAAGGTAAAATAATATAATTAATAAAAAATGCCTAGATCCATGGAGGAATCCTAGCAAGGGTTTAATAACAGCAGCTTTGTCTGTAATTTATTCCAAGATAATTTTTATGAATGACAAAAAGATATTGCATGAATGGTATATGTAGATAACCTTACACAAATGACCCATAGCCAAATTTAATAAGAACATTTATGTAATGATTTAGATTATTCTTGAGCAAAGAGGGAAGGGAAAAAGAAGGAAGGAAGGAAAAGGGGAAGAAGAGAGGAAGAGAGGAAGACTTTGCTTCATATTTGTCATTATAACTGGTCTTATTGCGAACTTAGTTCAAAGAATATCTGGGTCAGTTGGAATAATTTGTTTTATTCTTTTCTTTTTTCCTTGACACAAGGAAACAGGGTTGGAATAATTTAACCAATGTTCCACATACAAAGTATGGAAAGGAACTTGTTTATCAAATTTATATAAATTATTGTCATACAGATGCAAAAATAAATGATGAAAATAGATGATGAAAGGGATGTTTTTATTTGAGAGATTTCTACTATTTTATTACATAGAATATCACTTCATAGCAATCAAAGCTAAAGGAAGGGTGGTTAAAATTAACATGTAATTAGCACATACCATGAGCCAGGCAATGTAATAAATTCACCTTTCTGAAATTCCTTTTTTTTTTAACTGAAGAAAGGGCATAATATCTTCTCTAATAGTTCAGTCCTTCCTTCATGATGCTGGTTCTTTCATATATTAAGAAGTCTGTAATTATAAATCTAAAAGTCATATTAAATATAACATATCTAAACATTTTTGTTCTACCCAGTAGCTAGTGTTCCTGTGAAAATGTAATTCAGATCGTGTCACTCCCCAAAGATCTTACATTGGCCTACATTGTTCTATATGATGTTGCCCCAGGTTATCTCTCTGATCTTATCTTGTATCACTCTTCCTTTTACTCTTTGACCTAAAACCGTACAGACCTTGATGTCCCTTAAGTATACCAAGCAGGATCCTATCTCAGGATTTTGAAATTTCAGTTTTCTCTGTCCAAAAGTCACTTCCCCAAATATTTGCATGACTCACTCCCTCTTTACATTTAGTTCTCTGCCTCAGATATCTGAAAAATACTCAGATAGGCTTTCCTTGACCATTCTCTGTTCTCTCTCCCTGCCTTATCTTTTTTGTAGCTTGTCTTATAATAAACCTGTACAGTATTTGTTTTTATTATCTATCTCGTCCATTTGAATGCCAGATCCATGAAACCAGGACTTCATTATAGCCACTGCTATATCTTCAGCTCCTAGAACAATACCTGGAACATAGTAAAAGCTTAATAAATGTTTGTTGAGTGAAAAAATAATCAAATTTCAAATTTAACCCTTAATAACAATGTGAGGTTAGTGTAACTATTCTCAATGTTTCATAATCATTAAAGACACTTAGTTTCACAGAGGTTAAATAACTTGCTTAAGGCTACAATACTAATGAGTAGCAAAGTCAGATTAACAAATTTCCCAGAAAACAGAGACCACCAAAATTTGACTATGAGTAATGGGTTATATTATTTATTCATAATCACTTAATTTATGTTTTTCTTAAAATATGAATCAGTTTCTTGCCAATACTTTGTTTAAAAATCCATCAATAATTTTCTATTGCACTTTGAATAAAACCCAAACTTTCAGCATGACCTTTAATGTCTTGTACAATCTCCAATTTCACCTGGTGTCTCTTTTCCTTTCACAAACAACATTCTAGGCATACAGATTTTCATCCTTTATCTCATACAGTAAGTCCTCCTCCTACTTCCAACCTCATTTCAACATTTTGCATTTGTTATTTTCCCCTTTTGAAAAACTCCCCTAAGATTTTTCATAATTGGTCTCATATTTAGATCTCAGTTTAGGGAAGATTCTATGATCTGAATTTTAGTGGCCCCTAAAATTCATAAGTTCCAACCTAATACCCAATGTGAAAGAATTAAGAGGTGGGGGTCTCTGGGAAGTTATTAAGTCATGATGGCTCCATTCTTGTGAATGGAATTAGAGCCCATATAAAAAAGGGCCAAGCCAGCTCCTTTTCCTCTTCTGCCACGTGAGGAAACATCTAGCCCTCCATGAAGCAGAGAACAAGCCCCTTACCAGACTCCCAGTCTACTGGCACTTTGATGTTGGACTTCTAAGCCTCCAGAACTGTGAGAAATAGATTCTTTTGCTTATACATTGCCCAATATAAGGTATTTTGTTAGAGAAGCCCAAATGGATTAAAACAGGACTTCCCTGATCGTCCTATCAAGCCATCCCACCCTCACTCTCATCACTCTATCCCAGTATTGTGTTTTATTTTCCTTATGATATTTAATGCTATTTAGAATTATCTTTTATTTTTATTCATTTAGGTTTGGCCTTCTCCTCCTGTTTCCTCAAAGACAGGAACTTTATTTGTCTTCTTATTGCTATGTCCCTATCGCCTAGAATAGTGACTGGCATAGAGGAGGCACTTGGAAATAATTCTTGGATGAAAATAATTATGATGATGATGATGATAATGATAGCAATAGTAATTTCTTGTGTTCTTACTACATAATATGTACTGCGTTGAACAATATACCTATATTATTCCTAGAATATCCAATGAAAGACATACAGTTTTTAGGCCCGTTTTTGCAAACAATGGAACTAAGAAATAGAAAGTCAATGATTTACCTACAATCACACTGCTAAGGAGTGGAGGCATAATAATAATCCAGATAGTGTTCTAAACCTCAATTTAGAATAAAAAAAAATGAATAAATGATTTAGTGAATGAGTTGTCTACCCTAAATTGGCTCAGAATCATGATCATGTCTCCATTTAATATTCCAACTTAAGTGGTGTAGCATGCTTCACATTGGGTGGAATAAATAAGTTCCGAAGAGCACAGAGGAAAGTATATTGGAGGAACCTATTGCAATTGAGCTTTCTAAAGTCTATTGCTCCTATTAGATTTTCTCATTAAAATAGAAAGATTTCACTATTTTTTAATTGGGACATCAACCTTATCCTAAGAAAGAGGGAAGTCAGAAACTCGGCTTTTTGGTATAGCAATCTATTGTGGAATATTTTTTCTTTAATTTGTACTTCAGAGATTTCAGTTAAACAATCCCACTTATATCTATAGGTTTCTAGCTTGACAACTCTAGATTTGACGTCACCTTTTCTTGTTACAATTTAGTAAACACTGTATGGAGTAACCTAGGAAGTTTCTTATCCTGAAATTTGTAACCATTTTCCATTGAATCTCACATTTGGGGTACAATTGGTCTCATGCCAAGGGGGAAGAAACATTAGGCTAAGAGCTGCTTTCCCAGCTCTTTACATAGATGGCTAGCTTCTCAGCTAGAGAATTGTGAGTTCTCACTGTGCTTTGGCTCATCTTAACTCAACTAATTTCACATGGTGGCAATTGCATCCTCATACCTGACATCAATTATTCCATTAGCATGTAATCACAAAGTTAAAAAATGACTTCTGGGAGCACCCTCACCCCCGTGTATTGGGAGTAGAAGTAAGCTCTTCCCAGAGAAAGGTAGATGGACTGGAAAGAAATATTAATAACACACTATTCTTGATTGTCTTTTATTTAGGCAACATGCCTTACTATAAAAAAATTAAATCGACATATTTTCAAATTAACAATACAGATAAATTAGGTTATGATTAATCACATAAAAGTTTTTACATATTATGCAACTATCCAAATATATTTAACATATAATATATTTGCATATAAATTTTCAGCCTATTGCACAAAATGAAATAAATGCATCTTTACAGAGTTATAAAGGGTGGCATTAATGACCAGTTTTCTAAGGAATGAGGAAATATTATTTTATACTGTATTGCCACTTTAACTTTTCAAACATAGTTTTACTTTAGTTGAATGACACAATATTTCAAAAATGAGTACTTTATTATTGTTTACTTTTTTCAAGTATAGGCAATATCCAAATTGGAGTATAATTCCGGCAATTGTTGCAGGGATCAGAATAGACTAACAGGCAGGTTGTTCTTGTTGATTTTATTATGCCTATGCTATGCATCTCATTTTCTCCTCAGTTGTTTGAATAATTTTATGCAAATCAGCATTCTTTATTCATCCTCAAATCCTCATTTTCAACTCCAAGTCTATATTTTGGAACAAGTACAGCTTTTGGAAGCCTTTTTAAGGAAGCTGAAATTCATACATTATTTTAGGAACTAACTAAATACACATAATTCTTAGATATACATCTCCAATGTGAACTTCTCTACCCTTGTTTTGTTCGATGTTGTTAGTCATACATGAGGCATTTCCCTTTAGAGTCTAAATGATATCTCAAATCTAATACACACCCAATTGCCTGCCAACAGTCACCCCTTACTAATTTTTTCATAACCACAATTGGCTCCACCATTCTCCCAGCTTTCACACTATCAAGATCTGCCCATTCCTCACTCCACCTGAAATATATTTTGGCTTCTGTCCTTTCATTCTACATTTGTGCCACCCCTATGGTCCTTATTATCCAATTTTCATATTACATCAATAGGGTCATATATAGTATCTCTCCACCTCTATATAATAGTGAGAAATATCTTTGGCTAATGCAATTTTTTTTTTATCAGATCACTGCCTGTTCCTGTTACCTTAAACATTAAATTCAGCAATAATAGTAACAATAATCAGCTCGCACTTGCATAGTACTTAACAATGTTCTGGCTCTGTTTTAAGTGCTTTACATGTTTTGGTTCCTTAATTTTCAACAATCATACTGTAGGTTATTAATATTAGAATCAGTTTACAGATGAGAAACCTGAGAGACAGAGAAGTTGGGTAACTTGATAAGATTTTACAGCTAGTAAGGAAGATTTTCTGAATTAATCTATCAAACTCTGCTTATTACTTTTAACTACTTATTACATTTATTCCCCATAGAACCTCACTGATCTTATTTCTTCAGGAATGAATAAATGATTGTTTAAATGGAAGAGCCCATCAGTAAAGCCAGAGGCAATAAATGGAAAATATGGGCCATATATGGTTGTTTAAAATGCATGCACACCTGTACTTATTCTAAGGGCAGCAACATTTTTGCCAGGTTTCTAAATAAGCTAGATATGCCAATATGTTTTCAATTTTGGCCATGGCAAATCTATCCCTCATTTAAAGGGAAGAGAAAAGACTATATCATCATACAGATTTACAGAGAGCTTTACTTGGCAGATGTTGATGTGGCCTTAACCTCTCCAGGTTTAGCAGCTGGGCTCAGGCACTATAATGATTGCTGTGCCATTCTCCAATCTGTGACTAATCCAAACTGCCTCCTGTTCTTGGGGAAAACCAGTCATCTGTGATATAAGTGATTGGCCATATCAATTTTTTTGTTGCAAATTTCTCATTTGCAAAGACCTATCTCTGCCAGCTTACCTAGAGAAAGCTGTCAAAAGTCAAACTTCTCCAACCCCTGTCCCTGCCGAATCAGCACTACCAGTACAGATGAGTCCTGCCTTAGCCCTCTGCATCCCCCTTGCACCTCCTGTCATATTAAAGAAATGTTAGATTTCTTACCAAGTAGCAGTAGAGGAGATTGGAGATGAATTTATCTGAACTCCTCAATAGAAGCAGTATACCACAGCAGAGAGGACAAATAAAAAGCAGGCAGAACTAGGCTTGATTTTAGGCTTTTCCATTTAGTGTCTCTACCATTAAGAACAAACTATATAATTTCCCTGAGCCTCATAAACTTACTTGTAAAATAAGGATAGGTCCTAATTTATGAACCGCTGTGCAGATACAGTGGCATACCACATGTAAAGTGCCTTGCACAGTGTCTGGCATTCAATAAATGTACAATATTATTTATTGTACAAAAAGTACATTTAAAACTACTCAGATCTTCTGGTGTCTACTTCAGATATAAAAACTTGGGAAAAGCATCAATTTTGCCCCTTACAACACCAACAAAAAGTGAGACAAACTGGAAATTCATAAATTTTCTTGATTGTATCAGAAAGCTGAGGTCACAGAGCAACCAACAAATGCAAATCTAGGGAAACTCAGGTGCCTACAAAGATGGACGGGGCACAAGTAGTTTCTTACTTGAGGCAAACACAGTTGAGCATCAGTAAGAAGATTTCAGCTAAAATTGCCAACAAACTGGTAAGAACCAAGTCTGGGCTGGCGAGAGAATATAGAACAGTTAGGTAGGCAGCAGATGTAGGTGGAATGTGCACTCACTTGAAGGCTATTCTCCACAAACCTAACTAGGTTAGAATAACAAGAGTCTAGGAGGAAAAGTCCCTCACTTAAAGGCTTGGGGGAGAAGAACAACAGCCAATGGGGAAAAGGCAGGGAAAAAAAACTCCAAGATCTCTCTATTCCTATAGAAAAATGGACACAAATGGTGGGAGTAAATGGCAACAAACACTGTCAACCATAGGGTACACTTTTTATTTGGAAAATAAGGGAAATTTTATTTGAGGATAATGAGGATCTGATAGTTTTAATGAGGATCTGATAGTTTTCAAAGAAACAATTTTTGTGCATGTTTTAAATTGGGCTCTTTATTTGCTTATTATTGAGTTTTGAGAATTCTTTAAATATTCTGGATAAAAGTCATTTGTCAGATATGTGATTTGCAAATATTTTCTTCTAGTTTGTGACTTGTCTTTTCACTTTTTATATCAATGTATTTCATGGAGCAAAAATTTTTAATTAAAAAATAATAATTTATTATTTTAGAACAATTTGGGACTCACAGCAACATTGAAAGGAAGGTACAGAGATTTTCCATATATATTTTGCCTCCTCCATATGTGTAGAGTTTTCCTATCACCAAATTCCCCAGCAGAGTGGTACATTTGTTAAAACTGATGAACCTACACTGACACAACTTTATTACCTGGAGCCCAGAGTTTACATTAGGATTTATTCTTGGTGTTGAACATTCTATGGTTTTTAACAAATGAATAATGACATGTGTCCATCATTATAGTATCATACAGAATAGTTTCACTACTCCAAAAATGCCCTGTGCTTCACTGATTCATCCCTCCCTCCCCTCTAACCCTTGGCAATCACTGATCTTTTTAATGTCTTCATAGTTTTGTCTTTTCTAGAATATTATATAGTTGGAAACATACAGTTTGTACCTTTTTCAAATTGGCTTCTTTCACTTCTTTCACTCAGAGCTTGGTAACTCATTTCTTTTTAGTGCTGATTAATATTACATTGTCTGGATGAATCACAGTTTATTTATCCATTCATTTATTAAAGACCATCTTGGTTGCCTATGAGTTTTCATGATTATCAATAATACTGCTATAAACATACAGTGTAGGTTTTTGTGTGGACGTAAATTTTCAAATCTTTGAGTAGATACCAAGGAACTTAGTTGCTTGATTGTATGGTAAGAGTGTATTTAGTTTTGTAAGTAACTGCCAAACTGTCTTCCAAAGTGGTTGTACCATTTTGCATCCCCATCTGCAGGGAATGAAATTTTTTTGCCTCACATCCTTATTAGGATTTGGTGCTGTCAGTGTTCAGCATTTTACCAATTCTAACAGGCCTGTAGTGATATTTCATTTTAATTTGCATTTCCCTAATGGTGTATCATGTGGAGCATCTTTTTACATGCTTGTTTGCTGTCTGTATATCTTCTTTGGTGGGGTATCTGTTCAAGTCTTTGGATCATTATTTTATTGGGTTGTTTGTTTCTTATTGTTGAGTTTTAAATATTTTTTGTATATTTTGGATAACAATCCTTTATCAGATGTGTCTTTTTACAATTTTCTTTTATTATTTATTTATTGTTTTAATTGGCAAGAAATTGTATATATTTATGGTTTATAACATGATGTTTCTATATATGTATGCTTTGTGGAATGGCTAAATCAAGCTCACTAACATATGCATTACCCCATGCATTTTTGTGGTGAGAACACTTAAAATCTACTCTCTTAGTAATTTTCATGTATACAATATGGTGTTATTAACTGTAGTCACCATATTGTACAATAGAGCTCTTGAACTTACTCCTCTTGTTTAAATGAAATTTTGTATTCTTTGACCAACATCTTCCCAATTCACCATCCCAGTTCCAGCTCTTGGTAATCACCAATTTACTCTGTTTCTATGAATTCAAATATTTTAGATTACATATATAAGTAAGATCATCATACAGTATTGTTCTTTCTGTGCCTGTCTTCACTGATTATAATGCCTTCCAGTTTCATTCCCATTGTCACAAATGACAGGATTTCCTTCTTATTTAAGGCTTAAGAGTGTGTGTGTGTATGTGTGTGTGTGTGTGTATATATATATATATATATATATATATATATGTATGTATCTCACATTTTCTTTACCCAGTGATTCATCAATGGACACTTAAGTTGATTTTATATCTTGGCTATTGTGAATAATCCTTCACATACATGAGAGTACGCAGATATCTCTTCAACATACTGATTTCATTTCCTTTGGATATATACCTAGTAGTGGGGTTGCTGGATCATATGGTACTTCTATTTTTAGTTTTGTGAGGGACCCACACACTGTTTTCCATAATGGCTGTATCAATTTCATTCCAATTAATCGTGTATAAGGTTTCGCTTTTCTCCACATACTTGCTAACATGTTATCTTTAGTCCTTTTGTCTTTTTGATGATAGTCATTCTAACAGGTGTGAGGTAGTATCTCACTATAGTTTTGCATTTCCCTGATGATTAGTAATGTTAAGCATTTTTTCAGGTACCTGTTGGCCATTTGTATGTTCATAGAAATGTCTATTCAAGCCATTTACCCATTTTTAAATTGAGTTATTTGTTTTCTTCTATTGAATTATTTGGGTTCTTTATATATTTTGAATATTAACCCTGATCAGATGTGTGTTCTGAAAATATTTTCTTCCATTTTGTAGGTTATCTCTTTACTTGGTTGACTGTTTGCTTTGTGGTATAGAAGCTTTTTAGTTTAATGTAATCCCACTTGTTTATTTTTGCTTTCATTGCCTGTATTTTCAGTATTATGTCAAAAAAATCATTGCCCAGAACAATGTCAAGAAGAGTCCCTGGGTGTGGGCTTTGATCCTGTGTCCATGGGGGCTGACTCAGTGCTGAGGCCTACTGGGATGAACCTGGATCCTAGGTTGCTAGAATAGGTCTAGATGGTGGGTGCCCTAGAGCTTGGGGCCATAGGAACAGGCCTAAAGCATGGGGCCATGGGTGCCAGCCTGGTGCTGGGACAAGCCCGGAACCTGGGGTCACAGATGCTAGCCCAGTTTCTGGTGCCACTGGGGCTTGCCTAGTGCCTGGAGCCATAAGGGTGGGTCTGGAGCCTGACCTGGTGCTGGGAACATGCCTGAGGCCTGGATTTACTGGGGCAGGCCTGGTGCTGAGGTCCACAGTGAAATCAGATGCTCACTTCATTCTCCTTCTTCTTTATTGAGATAAATTCATATATCATAAAATACACCATTTTAAATGGTACAACTCAGTCAATTTTAGTATACATACAAAGTCATGCTACCATATCTACTACCTCGTTCTTCACCTTGAATAGAAACATTATGCCCATTAGCACTTACTCTCCATTAGCAGTACTCCCCATTGCTTCTTCCCTTCATCCCTGGGCACTAATCTACATTCTTTGTTTCCATGTCAATAAGCCTGTTGTGAATATTTCATATGGTCTTTTTATCGGCCTCCTTTTACCTAGATAATGCTTTCAAAGGTCATCCATGTTATGGTGATGAAGAATGATGATGAGGACAAGAAAAATAGGTAGACTATTATCAACATTGTTATTTTGAAGCCAATCTATTTTACAGTCTCAGTAGTGTCTTTTGTGATTTGCTTCTTGGGAGATAGGATGCTTAGAGTTTCAGTTTTCAGCACAGTTGACTTTCTTCTCATACCAGTTAAATACTTTACTCCATGCTCAATCTTCATAATGTCTTAGTCATGGACTATAGTTGCCTCATGGAAGGAGGTAAAAAGAATGAAATGGGAAAGACACTATCATTTATTAAGGACTTATTATTTCTCAGGACTTGCACAAACATAATTGTATTTAATGCCATAAAATCTCTATGAAGTAAGTATTAGGAGTATTTTCACCTTTATAAAACCATGCCTAAATTTGCACAGTAAGTAAATGGAGATTTCAAACCCAAGTTTCTTGGAATCCATGCTACATTCACTATAAAATACTTTGGCTAATCAGAATTTTTAAAAAGCACAATGATATTACTGATAAATAACAAAATATAACATAAACATAACATAGAGAACAATATCATAAATAATATAAAATTAACTACTATACTTCTCAATAGGCTTATACTACTTCATTATACATGAGAATTATAAAATGAGCAAAGTATTTATGTAAATTTTAAAATAATTATGATAGTATTGAATTTCCCTGTGCCTTATGCTCTTGAAAAAGAGTGACAGTTAAATAAATCCTCTCGATACGTCTTCCAGGAAAGAATTTACAGCAAAGACTCACATTTCCCAATGTGCATTAAACACTAAGACAACCCCCTTGCTTACCTAGGACAAGGTAAGACACATACCATCCAAATTCCCAAATTTTTTGCCTCATAAATGATTAGCTGAACTATTTGTTTCTAATGATTAATGAGAACAATATACTTGTCTTGATCAAAATTTCTACTTCTCTTCTCCCACAGGACTCTTAACCTTGACCCACTTTTAGCCTGAGCCAACACTGTAATGTAGAATAGTTCCTTTTATTGAGGCTCTCCAGAGAAACAGAACCAATAGAATGTGTGTGTGTGTGTGTGTGTGTGTGTGTGTGTGTGTGTGTGTGTGTGGAGAGAGAGAGAGAGCGCGCAAAGATTTTATTGTAAAGAAGTGGCTCATGAAATTATGGAGGCTGGCAAGTCTAAAATTTGCAGAGTTGACCAGCAGACTGGAGACCCAGGGAAGACCAATGCTATAGTTTAAGTCAAAAAGTACTCATGCTGAAGATCCAGGCGATCCAATGGTACAGTTAAAGTCCAAGGGCCATTTGCTGGTAGAATGTCCCTCTTCTTTTGTGAGGTCAGTCTTTTGTTCTATTCAAGCCATCTACTGGTTGAATAAACCCACCCACATTATGGAGGGCAATCTAGTCAAAGTCCACTTACTTTAATGTTAATATCATTCTAAAATGCCCCCACAGAAACATCCAGAATAATGTTTGACAGAATATCTGGGCACCATGGCCCAGCCAAATTGACACATAAAAACAATCATCACACCCCCCCCCCTTCCCTCCTTAAGGATTCCTCCTGAAAATTGGCTGACTGCTAAGAAAGATGTTTTCTGATCAACTGTTGGATCTCAGTTCTTTCTAGGCTTGTTTTCTCCTCATTATAAAAGAAAAATTCCTTTCTACCTGACCTTTTCAGAAGCCTGCAGACCTTATGGTCAGAGCATTCCCCTTTATTGCAACAGTTGCCTTTTACCTAATGCAATAGTGTTTTTGAATAAACTCTCTTCTTACCTAAGTCCAGATGTGTTTTTTATTTAACAATCACATGTAGCACAGTAAAACTTTTGAATTTCAAATTAATGACATGATTATATTTTAGTTTGGTGATCTCTGAATATGCTCTCAAAGTAGGTAGCTCCTTTATTGATTAAGCACAATTGTATAAAAGTAGATGAGTAAATGAAAGTCAAAAGTTCTAATGATTTTTTGAGCTGTGTTACAAATAACCTCTGACTAGACTTATGTACACTAAAGTTCTTTTTTGAAATTCTGCTGATGGGAAATGAATATAAACTAGAGTTAGCCAATTTTAAGGCCTCTGCTGAGATTTATTCTTTGAGAGTTGACAGAAATACTCAGAAATTAGCATTTTGGTAAAACCTTTATTTGTTTAAGATGCCTCTTAACCAAAGAGACTGTCTGTACAAAAGGATTAACCTATTGACAATGACTTTCTAAATCCAAACCCATTGAATAACAAGTACTGAATGTGTTTACTTTCCTAATGCACCACAATTCACTATGAAGCTGGCTTTCTTGAAAAGGTCAAAATGTATAAAGGACTGAATTTCAATAGAAAGACATACAGAAATTTGAAGCTGAATAGAATTAATTGGGTTAGTTGAGTATAAATAGAGACTAAATTATGTGAATGTTGGTCATCTAAATAAGTAACCCCCCTCAAAAAGAGAACATTTTATTTTTTTCACTATTTTATTTGCTTGGTGAGGCACTAGTCCACTATCACGCTTATTACTTATTCTTTTAAATAAATCACTATATATTGTTCCAAACACCTCAATAACTTTAGTCCTCTTCTTGCAAACCAAGTTTTAAAACATCACTATCTGAAAAAAAACAATAGACCTTTTATTTATTGAATATTTTCAGGTATATTCTGATATTCACTATAGAGAAATGCTACTTTTGAGTAGGTAGACCAAGAAAAAAAAAAAAAAAGATTGATGAACTTACAGAATTTGATTTCGGCTTTTTCTTGAGCAACTCCTTTCCTGACCTGATTGATGTGGTTCAGCTAAAACTGATTTTCAGTGTAGGTACAAAGTAGATATACGCTCTTGATATAGTGCATTATGACTATTGTTACAGTGTATCCAAATAGATGTTTATAAAGACTGGTTAGTTAGGCACATGGTAGACATCTTAAAACTAGGAAAAGTGGGTGATTATTAATTTTTATAACCAGCTTCTGGTACAGAAATACTAGCTTTTTTCAGGAAAAAGAATCATCTTAGGAGCTGTAAACATGTCTTCTTCCTGTGGTAGTAAAAGAGACCTTGTACTGCTTTTCCAACTCAGTGATAACTGATTTAGTGGTTATGTGATAAGGCCCAGAGCTCTGTCTTTGTATAATAATTCCTCAAGACTTTTATAGGAAAAAAATGAAACCCATTTCTCCCTCTTGGTAGACTCAATTGTAAGAATATACTGTGCGCTACATTATAAACCTAGTTAATGTAATTCTTTCTTCTTTATGTTATTGGATGCCTCAGTGTGGACAGCACAGAGATTATATTGTAATGTTATATTTGAAAAAAATCAGTATATTTTTTATATTTTAAAAATCAGTAAAATTAAAGGCAGTGAAGGTTACATGTCACATACTAATCAAGTTGGGTATATTGCCCTTCACATATGAAAATGGTATTACATAACCCCCCTCACTAAAACATGTACATTGAATTATTTTCCAGGTAACGAGATATGCTTAAATTGTAGCCTTGCTTATGAACATTGACATATAATTTTGAACCAGCTGACTTGTATGAAAAGAGAAATCTATAAACCTAGATCAGGGATTGTTTTTAATGTGTAAGCAAACTAGTTCACACAGGAAACAAATATAAAATCTTGGTTTCTTTGGCACTGTGCTATAAAAAATTGAACTAACTATTTTAGACTATCATGGTTAGGGTACCAAAATATCATCCTATGGGTTTTTATGTATTTCATTATATTTTTTAAAATAAAGTGTTTTTCTAGATATGTTTTACCAATATTTTAGATATTCTTTGTACTTTAACATTTTAAATGGCATGATATTAAATCTTTTGAAAGTTATAAAATATTTATAAAATATAATAATGACTTCACATAACTGCTTTTCTAATTATTAAGTGAATGTGTTTTTCTAATTATTAAGTCAATGTTTTATACTTCACACAATTATGAAAGTTCAGAATTGCCAATTGTATTTTAATGATAAACGACATTTGAGTTACTTTATACTACACTTACACACACATATACACATGCACACTCACTCACAAAGCAAGTCCAGTGTTTTAGGATTCGTTTACCTGGAATATTGACAAGTGAAAAACTGATTGGTAGAATTTTCCCTCAGGTGTTCTCATGTGACTAACTCTAGCCAAGTGTTCTGTCTGCATTGTGACCTACTAAAGGGAGTAATAAATATAAAATGATACACTGCTCAATTTTATCTTTCTGTGGTTCATATTCTAAAGTAGAATATGTAGTATCTCTTGCTACATTGTTGAAGTCAGTGGCAGTCATGCTAACAAATCATCAGACAACACCAGCAGATTATACGTCTTTGCCAGAATATCAAACATGCATGAAATACATGATCCCAGTGATATTTTTGAAAAAAAAATATTCATTTTAGCAATGAAGAAAAGATTTTCATCAGACAAAAACTGATAGTCACATTCCTCTTGACCTATCCATAATGGCCTAAAAGTTATTTTTATAACTTCATGTATCTATATAGACATATAAACTTCTAAAATGAGATAATGAGTAACAAGGAGCTCAGTTCTCTTTATTTTTGGCATCTAAATTTTCTCTACATTTAGATATTTTCTTATTATGACAAGCTGACCAATCTGTCATATTGGCCTGCTTTATAATAGCTATATAAATGCAAAAAGTTATGAAAAGTAAAAGTAAAATGGATACCATACACCTCCATTGCCCTGTCCTCTGTGATGACCCTGTTTGACTCAGCTGTGCCCCACTGTTTACTGCCACTGCACCCGGACTTGGGTGTAGAGAATGCCCACAGCCCTTGCATCTATGATCACTGTCTAAATAGCCTCACCCAGCAGCCACTACCACCACCATGGGGAGACCTGTGCAGAGCACACCCCTATGCCATCCATTTCCTTGGAGAGGGACATTGTCAGCCCCCCACCCTAGTTTCCAACATCCACTTGGGTACCACCTCACCACCTGCACAAATATTCCCCAGCACTAGTTCATACTGTGACACCACAGGAGAATGGGATAATGCAAGAGAACAGCTGCATTATAGCCTCACAGTGCATCCACCCCTCTTGTGCAGGGTCAGTCTTCTGGAGTAGGACACAAATACACCATCCAGGGACCTCTCAATCTTTTCACTAAGTAGGAGAATACCTAACAGGTGCATCACAAAATTATCTTTCTTGAGCTAAGAGAAGAGGTTACAGATGAGAAGGAACCAGCATAAGAACTCTGGTAATATGAAAAAAAAAAGTTGTTTTGACACCCCCAAAGGATCACAGTAGGTCTCCAGCAATGGACCCAACCTGAAGGAATTCAGAATATGAATGGTGAATAAGAAGAATGGGATTGTTGAGAAAGTTGAAAACCAACACAAAGAAACCAAAAATATAATTCAGGACGTGAATGAAAAATTCTGTAAAGAGATAGATAACATAAGAGAAGATATAACAGAACTTAAAGAAATTAAAAAGCCATTTAAGAAATTTAAAATACAGCAGAAACCTTTAGCAATAGATTAGACCAAGCAGAAGGAAGAATTTCAGGGCTCAAAGACAAGACTTTCAAATTAACCCAGTCAGTGAAAAATGTAGAACAAAAAATAAAGAAGAATGAACAGAGAAGACCCCGTATAGCAAAATCAATCCTAGGCAATAAAAACAAAATAGGAGGCATCGATTTACTAGATTTCAAACTATACTACAAGACTATAGTAATTAAAACAGCTTTGGATTGGCACAAGACCAGGGACATTGACCAGTGGAACAGCACAGAGAACCCAGATATAAAACCATCCTCATATAGTCAGCTAATCTTTGACAAAGCATACAAAAACATACACTAGGGAAAAGAATTCTTATTCAATAAATGGTGCTGGGAAAACTGAATAGCCACATGTAGAAGACTGAAACAGGACCCACATCTTTCACCTCTCATAAAAATCAACTGACACTGGGTAACAGACTTAAACCTAAGGTGTGAAACTATTAGAATTCTAGAGGAAAACATTGGAAATACTCTTCTAGACATTGGCCTAGGCAAAGAATTTATGAAGAAGACCCCAAAGGCAATCACAGCAGCAACAAAAATAAAATAATTGGTACCTGATCAAATTAAAAAGCTTCTGCACAGCCAAAGAAACTGTCAAGAGAGCAAACAGACAACCCACAGAATGGGAGAAAATTTTCACAAGCTATACAACCGATAAAGGGCTGATAACTAGAATTTATTTAGAATTCAGAAAAATCAGCAAGGAAAAATCAAACCACTCTATCAAAAAGTGGACAAAGGACATGAATAGAAATTTTTCAAAAGAAGACAGAGTAAAGGCCAACAAACATATGAAAAAATGCTCAACATCTCTAATCATCAGGGAAATGCAAATCAAAACCGCAATGAGATATCACTTATCTCCAGTAAGAATGGCCTTTATCAAAAAGTCCCCAAACAATAAATGTTGGCAGAGAGAGAGGAACGCTCCTACACTGCTGATGAGACAGCAAACTGGTCCAGCCTCTGTGGAAAGCAATATGGAGATACCTTAAAGTGATACAAGTAGATCATTTGATCCAGCAATTCCACTACTGGGCATCTACCCAAAAGATCAAATGACACTCTACAAATGGGACACCTGCACTCGAATGTTTATAGCAGCAGAATTCACAATCGTAAAGGTGTGGAAACAACCCAGGTGCCCATCAATCCATGAGTGGATTAATAAAATGTGGTATTTTATACCATGGAGTACTATTCAGCTTTAAGAAACAACGGTGGTATAGCACCTCTTGTATTTTCCTGGATAGAGCTGGAACCCATTCTCCTAAGTGAAGTATCTCAAGAATGGAAAAACATGCACCACATGTACTCACCAGCAAATTGGTATTAACGGATCAACACCTAAGTGGACATATAGGAATAACATTTATCGGGTGTTGATTTTTGTGAGAGTTGAAAGGTGTGGGTCTTGTTTCAGTCTTCTATAGGCAGGTGGGAGGGGGGAGGAGAGGATGGGTATATACATACATAATGAGTGAGATGTGCAACATTTGGGGGATGGTCACGCTTGAGGCTCTGACTCGAGGGGGGAGGGAGGGCATGGGCAACATACATAACCTTAACATTTGTACCCCCATAATATGCTGAAATAAAAAAATTAAATAAATAAAAATAACAATAAAAAAAGAATCACAGACACCCGTGAGGGAAAAGAGGAAAAATCAAGAAGCATGTAAAACCAATTTGAATAAATAATTAACAAAACTTCCTTGGTATGGCCAGGGATTTAGATATCTAAATACAAGATAGTCCATTGCAAACCTGGGCTATTTATAGCAAATAAGACATCAGTGAGACACATAATCATCAGTCTGGCCAAAGTCAAAATGAAAGAAAAAATCCTATGAGCTGCAAGATGAAAGCAACAACTAACTTAAAAAGGAAAATCCATCAGATAAACTCAGGTTTCTCAGCAGAGACCCTTGCAAACCAGAAGGGATTGGGGTCCCATTTTTAGTCTTGAAAAGATTAAATGCCACCTAAGAATTTTGGATCCCACAAAACTGTTTCATAAATGAAGGAGAAATACAATTTTTCCCAGACAAGTAAACACTAAGGGAATTTGTCATTACTGACCTGCACTACAGGAAATGCTGAAAAGTGCACTACACATAGAACAGAACAATCATTACCCACCAGTATAAAAATACCTGAAAGCTAAACCTCACAGCTTTTATAAAAGAGTAGCACAATGGGGAAAACAGAACAATAAAGTATAATTTGACATAATGAACAGAAAATTATCTCACATATCAATACTAACATTTAATGTAAACAGCCTTAATGCTCCACTTAAATGATATAGATTGGTTGAATGGATGAAAAAAAAAATCCCAAATTCATGCTGTCTACAAGAAACCCATCTAACTCACAAGTACTCTCATGAACTCTAAGTAAAGGAATGGAAAAATATTGCACGTAAATAGAAACCAAATGTAAGCAGGAATAACAATTCTCAGACAAAATAGACCTTAAATCAACAATGGCTAAAACAGAAAAAGAGAGTTATTACATAATGATAAAGGGGGCAACTCAACAAGAAGATATAACAATCCTAAATATATATGCACCTAACACAGAAGATCCCAGATTCATAACACAAATTCTACTTGATCTAAGCAAAGGAATAAATAACAGCATCATAATAGCTGGGGACTTCAACACTTCACTGACAGAACTAGACAGATAATCGAGACAGAAAATCAACAAAAAAACACTGGACTTGCACGGGACTCTAAAATAAATGGGCCTAACAGAAATTTTTAGAAGATTCTACTCAAAAACTACAGAATAAGCATTCTACTCAGCAGCACTTGGGACATATTCCAAGGCACATCATATGTTAGGCAACAAAACAAGTCTAAGCAAATTCAGAAAAATCAAAATCATACCATGTATCTTCTCAGACTGCAGTGGGATAAAACTAGAAATAAATCCCAAGGGGAACTCTCAAATCTACACAAAGTCATGGAAATTAAACAACCTGCTACTAAATGATCCTCAGGTCAATGACAAAATTAAGAGGGAAATCAAATGATTTTTTGAACTTAATGACAAATACCACACAAACATCCAAAAATCTATGGGATACAAAAAAAAAAAGTGTTAAGTGGGAAATTAATTCATAGCCTTAAATTTCTACATCAAAAGGACAGAAAGATCACAGATGAACAAGCTCATGTCACACCTTAAGGAACTAGAGAAGGAAGAACAAACCAAACCCAAAGTTAGCAGAAGAAAGAAATAAAAAAGCTCACAGCCCAACTAAATGAAATGGAAATAAAAAAATACAAAAATCAATGAAACAAAAAGTTGTTTCTTTGAAAGATAAAATCAATAGATGACTAGCTAGATTAACAAGAAATAGGAAAGAAAGGACTCAAATAAGCTCAATTATAAATGAATAAGGAGAAATTACAACTGATACCACAGAAAAACATAATTCATCCATGACTACTATGAAAACCTCTATACACACAAAGCGTTATAGAAAATCAAGAGGAAATGGATAAATTTTTGGAAAAAGAATGACCTCCAGGGCTTGAATCAGGAAGAAATATTAATAGAAATCATGAATAGACCAATAATGAGTAGTAAGATCGAAACGGTAATAAAAACTTTCAAACATAAAAAGCCCCAGACCAGATGGATTCAAAGCCAATTTCTACAAGATCAACAAAGAAAAACTGGCACCTATTCTACTTAAATTGTTCCATAACATTGAGAACGAGGGAAACCTTCCTTTACTCATTGTATAAAGTCTATGAAGCCAGTATCATCTTGATACCAAAGCCAGAAAATGACACAACAGGAAAAGAAAACTACAGACCAATATCCTTCATAAATATAGATGCAAAAACTTTCATCAAAATACTAGCAAAGCGAATTCAACAGCACATCAAAAGATCATTCACCATTATCAAGTGTGTTTTATCCCACATATACAAAAAATGGATCAATATACACAAATAAATAAGTGTGATTCACTACATAAAACAGAAGTAAAAACTAAGACCATATGATCATCTCAGTAGATGCAGCAAAAGCATTCAATAATATCCAGCACATCTTAATGGTCAAAACCCTCAACAAACTACATATAGAAGGAATATACCTCAGAATAATAAAGCCATGTGTGACAAACCCACAGCCCACATCATCTGAATGGAAAAAGTTGAAAGCATTCCCCCTGAGAATTGAAACAAGACCAAGGTGCCCAGTACTATCACTTCTATTCAAAATAGTACTGGAAATCCTATCCAGAACAATCAGGCAAGAGAAGGAAATAAAGGGCATCCAAATCAGGAAAGAGGAAGCCAAATTATCCCTGTTTTCTGATGATATGATCTGGTATCTAGAATACCCTAAAGACGCCACAAAAAAAAAAAAAAAAAAAAAAAAAAACCTTAGAATTAATAAATAAATTCAGCAAAGGTCTCAGTGTACAAAATCAATATACACAAATCAGTATCACTTCTATATACTAATAACAGGCAAGCTGAGAGTCAAATCAAGAACTCGATACCATTTACAAGCTGCAAAGACAATAAAATACCTAGGAATATACTTAACTAAGGAGATGAACGATCT
>VSMD01120824.1:0-51017 GCA_008750895.1 Mirza zaza
CATCTCGATTGAATTTTTGTGAGAGGTGAGAGGTAGGGATCCTGATTTGCTCTTCTGCATGTAGCTAGCCAGTTTTCCCAGCACCATTTATTGAAGAGAGATTCTTTTCCCCAATGTATATTTTTGTCAGCTTTATCAAAGATTAGATTACTGTATACTGATGGTTTCATCTCTGGTATCTCAGATCTATTCCAGATATCTATGCTTCTGTTCTTGTGCCAGTACCAGGCTGATTTAACTATTATTGCTTTATAGTACAGCTTGAAGTCAGGAAGACTGATGCCTCCCAGTTTGTTCTTTTTATTTAAGATTGCTTTGGCTATAGGAGGTTTTTTTCTGGTTCCATACGAAGTGAAGAATTATTTTTTCTAGATCTGTAAAGAATGCTGATGGTATTTTGATGGGGATTGCATTGATTCTGTAGATCACTTTAGGTAATATTGACATTTTAACTATATTGATTCTACCAATCCATGAACAAGGTAGATTTTTCCATGTGTTTAAATCTTCTGCAATTTCTTTTTTTAGTGTTTCATAGTTCTCCTTGTATAAATCTTTTGTATCTTTCGTTAGGTATACTCCTAGATATTTAATTTTCTTTGAGGCTATAGTAAAGGGTATTGTGTTTTTGATTTGAGTTTCTGCTTGATGGTTCTTGGCATATATGAATGCTTCTGACTTGTGTATATTGATTTTATAACCTGAAACTTTACCAAATTTGGTTATCAAGTCTAGGAGTCTCTTGGAAGAGTCCATGGGGTTTACTAGGTATAATATCATATCATCGGCGAAGAGTGAGAGTTTGATTTCATCTGCCTCCATTTGAATGTCCTTAATACCCCTCCCCTGCCTGATTGGTATTGCTAGGACTTCAAGTACTATGTTGAATAGGAGAAGAGATAGCGGGCACCCTTGTCTAGTTCTGGATAAAAGGGGGAAAGATTTCAATTTTTCTCCATTTAGGATAATATTAGCAGTGGGTTTGTCATAGATGGATTTAATAAGTTTAAGGTATGAGCCATCTATGCCTATTTTGTTAAGAGTTTTTATCATAAAGGTGTGTTGGACTTTGTCAAATGCTTTTTCTGCATCTATTGACAGAATCATATGGTCTTTGTTCTTGATTTTATTTATGAAGTGAATTGCATTTATAGACTTGCATATGTTGAACCATCCTTGCATCTCTGGAATAAAGCCCACCTGGTCATGGTGAATTATTTTTTTTGATGTGCTGCTGAATTCTATTCTCTAGAATTTTATTTAGGATTTTTGCATATGTATTCATGAGGGATATTGGTCTGTAATTTTCTTTTTTTATTATATCCTTTTCTGTCTTTGGTATCAAGGTGATATTGGCTTCATAGAATGAGTTAGGAAGGATACCATCCTTCTCAATGGTGTGGAATAGTTTCTGTAGTATAGGTATGAGTTCATCTTTGTATGTTTGGTAGAACTCAGAAGTGTAACCATCTGGCCCAGGACTTTTCCCTTTGGGCAGGTTTTAATTACTGCTTCAATTTCTGAGCTTGAGATTGGTCTGTTTAGGAATTCTGTTGCCTCCTGCGTGATCTTAGGGAGGTTGTATGAATCCAAGAATTTGTCCATTTCATCTTCGTTCTGTAGTTTTGGGACATATAGTTTTTTATAATAGTCAAATATAATGTTTTGTATTTCTTTGGTATCTGTTGTGATCTCTCCCTTTTCATTTCTTATTGAGTTTATTACAGTCCTTTCCCTTTGGATCCTTGTCAATCTAGCAAGAGGGCCATCGATTTTGTTTATCTTTTCAAAAAAACAGCTTCCGGTTTTGCTGATTTCTAGTATAGTTCTCTTGTTCTCCATTTCATTCAGTTGTGCTTTGATCTTTGTTATTTCTTTTCTTCTATTAGGATTGGAAATTGTTTGCTCTTCTTTTTCCAATTCCTTAAGCTTATTCATTAGGTTGTCAGTATTTAAGCTTTCTGTTTTTTGGATGTGAGCATTAATTGCTATTAGTTTTCCTCTCAGGTAAGCTTTTGCTGTATCCCACAGGTTTTGGTAAGAGGTATCACTGTTATCATTTTGTTCAAAGAAATTCTCGATTTCCCTCTGAATTTCTTCCTTTACCCAATAATTTTTCAATAATAGATTGTTTAGTTTCCATGATTTTGTGAGGGGTTGAGTATTTCTATAGGAATTGAACTGTAATTTTATAACATTATGGTCAGAGAAGATACAAGGTATAATTTCTATTTTCTTGAATTTTTTGAGATCTGATTTGCAACCTAGGATATGATCAATTTTGGAGTAGGATCCATGGGCTGCTGAAAAGAATGTAAATTCAAGTTTGTTTGGATGGAATGCTCTATAGAGATCTGTCAGACCTTTTTGATCAAGGGCTTTATTCAGATCCATTATTTCTTTGCTTATTTTCTGTTTGGAGAATCTGTCCAGATCATTCAATGGGGTGTTGAAGTCCCCTGCTACTATGGTAGTGTTATGTAACAAGGTGTTTATATTAGATAAGGTTTGCTTTAAGTAATTGGGTGCTCCTGTATTGGGTGCATAGATATTAAGAATTGTTAAATCTTCTTGTTGGATCTTCCCTTTGACCATTATATAATGGCCATCTTTATCCTTTTTCACTTTTGCTATCTTAAAGCTTATATTATCTGCAAATAGTATAGCTACTCCAGCTTTCTTTTGACTTCCATTTGACTGGATGATAGTTTTCCAACCCTTGACCTTCAGCTGGGGGGGCATCTTTGTGGGTTAGATGTGTTTCCTGTAGACAGCAGATGCTAGGCTTGTGAATTTTTATCCACTCTGCCAGTCTATGTCTCTTCAGAGGACAGTTTAAGCCATTTACATTAATTGAGAGGATTAAAATTGGAGGAAGATTACCATTCATATTATTGGGTGGAATCTTGTTGCTTTGTCTTACTCCTTGGGCCATCATTTAGTTGGAGATCTAAACTTTAATTCTTTGACGATTTCACTTTGAGGAGTGTCTACTGCCCTGTTCGGTTAGAAATGCACGTCTAAGAACTTCCTGTAGGGATGGTCTGGTCTTTGCAAATTCCTTCAGTTATTATTTGTCTGAGAAGGACTTTATTTCTCCCTCATAGATGAAACTTAATTTTGTCGGATAAAGAATTCTAGGTTGGGCTTTGTTCTGTTTTAGAAGGTTAAGGATAGGTACCCAATCCCTCCTGGCTTGTAAGGTTTCAGATGAGAAGTCAGCTGTTAGTCTGATAGGCTTACCTTTATAGGTCATTTGCTGCTTTCGTCTTGCTGCACAGAGAATTGTTTCTTTCTCATTTACTTTGGTCTGCCTAAAAACCACGTGGCGAGGTGATTGCCTTTTCACATTGAGTCTCCCAGGAGTTCTGTATGCTTCTTGTATTTGGACATCAAGATTTCTGGCCAGGCCTAGCATATTTTCCTCCAGTATTCCGTGAAATAAGTTTTCCAGCCCTTAAGAATGTTCCTCTTCCCCTTCCGGGATCCCAATCAATCTGACATTTGTTTTTTTTAACATAATCCCACACTTCCTGTAAACTTTGGTCTTGTTTCTTGTTTCTGTATTCCCTTTCTTCCTCTGATTTGTTTAGAGCATAGGCATAATCTTCAAGTTCTGAGATTCTTTCTTCTGCATGGTCCATCCTGTTCTTTAGGTTTTCCACTGAATTATGGAGATCCTTGATTGTTTCCTTCATTGCCAGAATTTCTGTTTGGTTTTTCTTGATAGTCTCAATTTCTTTGGAGAACCTTTCATTCATTTCTTGTATTGTTCTTGTGGTTTCTCTATGTTGTGATTCTATTTTCTCTTCAATTCCATTCAGTTTTGTAGCAATCCATATTCGGAAATCTTCCTCTGTCAGTTTACTCATATCATGTAAGTTGGTGTCAGATGATGGAGAATGACTATTTTGCTTTGGAGATGACTTTTCTCTCTGGTCCTTCATGTTTCCTGTAAACTTTCGCTGGTTATTCTCATCTGGATGCTTTATTGAGGATCGGAGATGCAGGGAATGGATTATGAGCTAAAATCAGCTGTGCTTGAGTTGCCAGGGACCACTGAGAATCTCCACTGAGGGGCGAGGACTGTCCCTTTTCCATTTGTCACCAGTAGAGCTTTAGTCGCTGCAGACCCCTGGGGAGGATCCACGGAGGATGGCGCTAACCCCTCTTATGCCCCTTCCCGGGCAGAGCTCAAGCAGCTGGGGGCCACAGACAAGTTCCACTGAGGGGTGAAAACTTTCCGTGCCCCATTGGTGGGTCTTGGGCCACTGGAAACCCTTGGGGAGGGTACGCAGAGGATGGCTCTCAGCCTGCTTTCTGTCCCTTCACCAGGAGAGTTTAAGCGGCTGGGAACCGAGGACAAGATCTGCCGAGGGGTGAACACTATCTGTGCGTCCCTGCGTCAGCAGGGTGTGGGATGCTGGAGATCTCTGGGGAGAGTCCGCAGAGGATGGCTCTCACCCCACCTTCTGTCCCTTCACCAGGAGAGTTCAAGTGGCTGGGAACCACGAACAAGTTCCGTGGAGGGGCAAAAACTATCTGTGTGTCCCTGTGGCGGTGAGGCATGAGACGCTAGAGACCGCTGGGGAGGGTCTGCAGAGTTTGGCTCTCACCCCACCTTCTGTCCCTTCACCGGGAGTGTTCAAGCGGCTGGTAACCATGGACAAGTTCCACCGAGGGGCGAAAACAATCGGGCCGTCCCTGGCAGCGGGGCGGCTTGGGCCGCTGGAGACTCTGGGGGGGGGGGTCCACGAAGAATGGCTCTCACCTTGCTTCTGTCCCTTCACCAGTAAAACTCAAGGGGCTGGGAACCGCGGACAAGTTCCGCCAAGGGGTGAAAACTATCTACATCCTCTCAGTGGTGGCAGGGCTTGGGCAACTGGAGACATCGGAAGGGTCCCGAATGATGGCTCTCACTCCCGTCTTCCACTCCTTCCCTTACAGGGCTTGGCCGCCACCCGAGTCCACCCCGCAACTCAGACAAATGAGCAATCTGTTTGACTTTTCTGTCCCTTCACAAGCGAGGCATAAGCCGCTGGTGTTTATAGATCTCCCAGCAAAGGTGAGCTTACACTGTTCCCTGGAGATTTCAAATTACTTTCCTCTCCTGCCTCCTCTCCAACCTGCCTGCCCATCTGTGTTACCTCTTCATGCTGTCTTCAGGCACATCCCTGCTTGCGTGGGCATGGAGGTCGGTGAAGGAGAAGTCGTCTCCCTGTGGGAAGGATCACACAGCCGTTTGGCTGGCCGCTGAGCATGGCCAGCTTACACTCCAATCTCTGCAGTACCACTCAGATTCTCGGAACTTCACAGTAAATCCGCTGAGTCACTTTATTTCTTTTCCCGGCACTGCTGCCCCTTGAAGCTTCCTTGCAATTCCATGAAACTGATCCTGTGGGAGAACTACCCACTCGAGTGATTTAGGCCTCCTTCTTCACCTCCCACTCCAAGAACAGAGAGTAAGGAGGTCATCCCTAGTTCGCCATTTTTAACAAAGCCCACATTGTTTTCTGAAGAATTATTTGCAGAACAACCCCAGCTAAGTTCCTTTGAAATGTAAAGCTTTTTAAAAACCTCTTGTCAATTTAACTGTCCAGGAATTTCTGTTCTCAAGGATCCTTTGAAATGTAATATTTGAGGAAGATAGGGCCCCTAACTCCCAGTCTCTATAGTAAGAGCCTAATTTCTATGGCACCTTGCTCCAAATTACTACTTCCTATCATAAAGGTATGATAAATTTGTTTTTCATTTGGATTAAGCCAATTAGCAAACACAGATGACCTATGACTTCCCCTTAACATCCTCCAGTACTTTTCCACAGGCTCACCCCCTCACGCCATGGCTTAAAAACTCTTCCACCCTTTGTTGGAAAGTTGAGTTCAGACTGAGTTCTTCCTTCTCTCCCTATTGCAGCAGACTTGAATAAAGTCTTTTTTGCCTGTTGAGCTTTTCGTCCAGTGATTTTGTTTTTTTTTTTTTTTGCTTTAACATTCCCCAACTGACATACCAACTAATTACAGAACACAGATAAGTAAGTCCAGGTTAGACCAGCTGAACCTGACCCATATCAGCAAAATTGCCCAACCAACCTGCAGTTTCATAATTAACAATACATGGTTTTTATTTTAAGGCACTAACTTTTGGGGTGGTTCATTGTGCAGCAACAATTAACATATGGAATTGATAGCTACATGGGATGTGCTGTCACAACAAAAACTTAAAATATGTAGCACTGGCTTTGAGACCAAACAGCAAAGAAAATCTAGAAAGATGTTGGAAAAATTGTTATAAGTGGCTGGAAAATGTCAACATGTTTTACAGTAGTGAAACTATTGGTAAATCAATCATTTGCAGTAACTTGGCAAACAGAAAACTTATCTAACAATCATATATATATAAATGATTGTTATATATTGATATATAGTTATATATGATATATATATATATGTAAAAAGATAACACAGGCAGCTACCAAAAAAAATGAGCTAATGAAGGAACTGTTTAGTTTGCAAGTAGAATTTATAGGAAATACAAAGAAGCCAAGAATGGTTCAGAAATAAAACTATTTTTCATCTTCCAATTTCCCACTCAGCAAAAGATTTTCCATAGTCAAATGAAGCCTGAGGGACAAAGATTAAATTAAGAGTGTGGCAGTGGGGTCCTTTGTTAAGACTTCTTAAAGAATTAACATACTGTCTAACAGACCCCTTGTGTGTGAATTTGGCTGTGCCAAGGTGGCCAGGTATGTGGCCAACATTCTTCTAGATGTTTCTGTGAGGGTGTTTTTGGGTGAGATTAACATTTACAACAGTGGTCTTTGAGTAAGCAGATTGCCCTCCATAAAGAGAGTAGGCTTCATCCAATCAGTTGAAGGCTGACTAAAACAGAACACTGACCTCTTCTAAACAAGCTGGAATTCTGTAGCTAAAGGGCTTTGCAATTGAATGCAAAGTCAGCTCTTTCCTGAGTCCCCAGCCTTTTGGCCTACCCTGCAAATTTTGGGTTTGCAAGCCTCCATAATTATGTGAACTAATTCCTTAAAATAAATCTCTTTCTGTATATATTTACAAACAATCCTATTAGTAATGCTTCTCTAGAGAAACCTGATTAATATACCCCATTATGTGGAGGAAATGATTTCTAAAAACTTTTAAGGGAATTTTCCCATAATAGTTTGTCACACCCAAGGTAGTATAGATTAAGAATAAACATATATGCCTATCTTGAAAATAAGTGTGAAAGTGTCATTTATCAAACTTGAATTAATTTATTGAATGGAGTAGACTTGTATCAAATCCATAGAATTTCCACCAAGTTTTCAGGGAGTCATAAAGGCAAAGATTATGTTATCCTTGATTATAATTTTAAAAAACTTTTTGATGCCAAGTTTACAATGGGCTGGAAGTGGGTTGAGAGAATATAAAAAAATATATTTTCAAATACCTTCTTCATAAGTGACCAAAGAGAGCAGATAAGGAAAGAATCTTAGAAGGCACAGCCCAAAATAGTGAATAGCAATGGCCTGGGTGATAGTTTCAGGGAGAAATGGAGTCTGATAAACCAACACTCCCAATCCCAAGAGTCTAGGTATCTAGTAACATCTGCCCAGTGGGTTTTTGGAATTGCCATAGACGAGGAACTAGTACGACTCTCACATTCTTGCCCCTCTTGAATAAGAGTGTCTATTGGGGCTAACCTTTCTCCATTCACTGTTGTCTATTTTATATCACAGAGAGAGTTGGGAGAAAAAGTATCTTTTTGATTCATAGCTTTTCAAATTAAGAGATGCCACATTCGATGTGTACTAGATCAATAGATACTGGATTTTATGGATGATATATGATTAGGTCAGACTTTAGGGGTTTTGAGAGTGGGTGGGTGCAGGTTTACATGAGAGTATATAAATAATTGTATTCAGAGAGTGGACTATGGTAGATTTATTGCCAAAATAGTATAAGTTCTCCTCTCATCTATACATCCATGCCCTTTGCAATGTGACTTTGCAAGTCCTCTCATTAAGCAGTGGATTCTATTTTCTCACTGCTAGTCTGTGCTGGTCTTGTGACTTTTTATGGTCATATGACAGAAATGACAGTGTACCAGGTCTAGAGGCTGTGCATGCTTCTTCTCTTTTTCTTGGATATGTGCCTGCACCCTGAGAGACAGGAATAGATAGTCTGCTGGAGGATGAAAGATTACTCAGCTCAGAGCCCAGTTATCTCATTAGGGGTCATCCAAGATTTGCTGGCCCTTAACTGACTTGTCAGCAGACTGCAGACACATGAGTGAGTCCAGCTGATATTTGCCAAACCTGGCCCGGACTAGCATGACTGCTCTGCTCATCAGATTTATGAGAAATAATAAAGGACTGTTGTGTTCAGCCACTGGTTTTGGGATAACTTGCTGAACAACAATAGCTAACTGATTGAATCATAGATCATATTTCTACCATGGAAAATTAGGATGTGGCATCATGACGGTCTCTGTTAGTTAGGTCAGGCTCTCTGCTGACCCCACTCCAGCCCCATGGCTGCTTTTCCACAGCACACCAGGGATGCTGGTGCCCTGGCCCTTACCTCTCTCCCAGATAGATGTTGGCATTTCCCTCTTCTCTTTCAGAAATTTGTTCAAACATAACCACCTCTGTAAATCCTTTTTGACCACATTATTTAAAATCACTCCCTGTCAATCTCCTCTGCTTTACTCTCCTCCAGAGTCTATATTCCCATTGAACATGCTCCATGAGGCGCAGGTCTCATGCTACCCAAATCAATACACTATGAAGACAGGGATTTGTATTTTGTTTTTTGTAGGACCATATGTTTAGTAAACTATGCATATAATATGTATAAATATATTAAATTAGAGAACAAAAGTTAAGGAAGAAAGAAGAAAGAAAGGAAGAAAAAAGTCAGAGAAGGAAGGAAAATATGAAGGAAAAACAAGTCATTGGAACGGAAGAAAGAATATTAATAACATATAACTTTAAGATACAAATTATTCATTTGTGCATGCATTAAATAAACAAAGCAAAATTTACTACAAGCCATATTAGTGTAGTGACAAAAGCTATGTCTGGTAATAATAGTCATAATAAAAAATTTTAAATGGTCCCTTTCTTGAGAGGCAGAAAGAAATTAGGGAGGAACTAGCATCTGCTCAGAGATTTAGAAAGGCCTCCAAGAAAGGTAACATTTTTATATGATTGAAAATATATATAGGATATCACCAGGCAGAGAAGGTCATGTCACGCTAAACTAAAAATATTTGTGAAGTCAGAATGTCATCAATGAACATAGTATATTTGGGAAATGGGCAGAGTATTAATAGCTATGGTTGGAATGTCAAGTTGGGACGGGATTGAAAAATTTTAACATGATATGTCAAGAATTTGGAATGTAATCCAAATCCAAGAAAAATGATTAATCATGGTGAGAATATAGTTTTTGATCATATTTATATTCTCATTTCAGGTGCGGAATATAATCCAGTTTGGGAAGAATAGGTGTTTTCAGATATGCAGAAATTATTTAGAACTCTGCAAAAGATGGCATAATTCTTCTTACAGGGCCATTTGATAAACACCCTAAATGGAAATAGAGAGAAAAACCAGGGTAAACTCTTTTAATCTTCTTAAGAATCCATCTTCTTGTTGTAGCTACAAGAGGGACGGAGGTTCTGCCTAGCCCTATAAGGCACCTGTGCTCTGGCCCATGCATGAATCATGCTCTACTTCTAGATTTTTTTTACCTTGAATATGACATTCCTGAACTTGCTATAAATAAATCAAAAACCTTAAGTCCCATTTTCAGCAGGGCAAGTCCTTATACACAAACCTAAATATGCTTTCTTCACTTATTCATACTGTGACAAAGTGATACTATAATACCTTATGAAATGACTGGTAAGAATTTATTAATAAGTTGTGGCTCAAGGCCAGGGAGCAAAGTTAATTAGGCCCCCCGGGAACTGAACCCTTCACTGTAGACTCTGAATTGGGCATTAGCCATGGATAACTTAGTATTTTTGAAGCAATATATTTTAGTTCCTTTGACATAAGTGGGTAGAGAAGTACCTGATCCCATCAGGAAATTTCAGTTTTTCCCTACTGCACAGCAGGCAGGCAGCAGTTTGGAGAGAGACTCCAACTTTCCTTGAAATTTAAGGTAGAACTGTTGCACAAGATCCTGAAAACCAGACCCCCTTTCAGGTCCCAACCTCGTGTAGTAAATATAAAAAAAAAAAAAAAAATCAAAGGCTCTGCTACACATTTTCCACAATGTGTCTCTTTCCATCTCCTTGGTATCACCCTACCAGACATGACCTGTTAGTTCCATGATGAATGGAGCTGCCAAAATGCCTCAGCCTGCTCCTCTGTTGTGGAGACTCCCTGGTATGTGACAACATGCATCAGTGGGGTTCTGATGACCTCCGCAGGACTCTCTTGTGCTGGACTGGCCACACACACACAAGAGCAGTTGTGTTCAAGGATATCGATGGAGTGACTTTCACTGGATGATGATCCTTAGAGACACGTCAGCAGACCTTAGAGAAGCTGCCCAGCACACCTGAGCAAAGAGGCGGATATGAAACTAATGGAGGGTTTGTAAAGGGATTACATTTCTCAGGAAGAGCTGCAGAAGAGAAGTGGAGACCTAGCAGAAGGGCTGTGTGTTTTGTTTCACATCGGGGTTCGGGAGGTGGAGGAAGTACACGTGCTCAAATTTTACATGTAAATATGTCATGGGGCACAAGATTGAGAGGATTGAAGTATATAGTGGATGTTGTTTTTGCCTGCCCAACATCCATTCCACTTTTGGTGGTAATTGCTTCCTGGTTTTCTTTGGGGAACCATAATTTCCCTATACTCAGATTATGTTTTTGAGATGAAGGTGTGGTGTCCCCCAATCCCCAGCTCAAGGGGTTAAAATGCAACTCAGGAATGTTCATTCAGAGCATCAAGTCATATCAAAATATGCTTTTTGTGTGGGGTAGACAAAACCCAAGCTGTCTAAGACAATAAGAGTCAATTCTAAGTCTTTGGTTACAATTGTTGGGACACAAAACATCTTTTTTCTGCTGAACTTGAAACTATTTTGCTGTAAGTCTGTAGCTGCACAGGGCCATCATGCATAGGAATTGGCTTCGAAATGAAGCCACCATAGAAAATAGGAAGAGCAGAAAGATACAGCAGGGCCAATTCCTTATAAAATGACCTTAGCCCCTAGTTCCAGACTTGCCTAGACTTAACCAGCTAATTTGGCTAAAGAGTCATATTGTATGTTCAAGCCAGTTTGGGTGAGATTCCTGTCACTCCTAAGAGGGAGTTCTTACAGATACAAAGTATTAAGACATTGACGTAGACAACACCCTAACTTTACATCCACAAACCATGAAATATTGCCTGAAACAAGGCTTCTGTGCAGCAAGCTTATTCTGGGAAGTAATCCTAAGGAACAGGGTGGAAAAGTTAAACAGGGAAGGAGGGGAGGTAAATCTATCAGTGTGTTGAAAAGTTGATCACCACTATAACCAAATGAGGCTGGATCCCATGGGGGATATTGTGATATTGTGGGAAGCCACATAGAGTGGGTTTCAGTATTGTATGTGCAAAGGGCGGAAAAGGAAAAGATTTACCCATTGGCTCCTGTCCCCATGGGTTACAGGTTGCCCCATGGGGTTTTGACTTCTTTCCACTTTCAGACTTGCATGGACATGAGAAACAGCTGAGCAGTTCCCTGTGGAGGTTCTCCTAAGCAGGGAACAGGAAATGTCTGATACAGTGCATTCTTTGGGCTGCTCAGATCCACTTGTGCATTCATTAAGTGAAATTCATTAAAAACTCTTAAGTTGTGACAAACCAGTAATCTCTTCGAAAGACCTAATGCACCAGTGTTAGTGAACCAAGTTAAGATAACTGTTGCTTCTTGAAGGCGCAGTTGAGGCACCAGCTTGAGTTGACATTCTCTCTAAGTGTGGGGCAATATTTTCAAACTGTTGGTTCCTGCGACAACTGGCTGTTGAAAGGAGCCTGGCACTTCTTCCCCCTCTCCCTTGTTTCCTCTCTCATCATGTTACCTCTGCACATGTCAAGGTGGCCTGGACATGTCAAGGTGGCCTGGACATGTCAAGGTGGCCTTCTGCCACAAGTGGAAACAGTCTGAGGACCTCACCAGATGCAGAGGCTCAATCTTCCAATCTTGAACTTTCCAGCCATCAAAATCATGAGCCAAACAAAACTATTTTCTTTATAAATTACCCAGCTTTAGGTATTCATTTATAGCAACACAAAAATGGATCGAACCAATGAGCATCCACTTTACTTATGCTCATCTAGTCAAATGTCCCCTTCTCATGCCTCAGGGTCTCACTTGTTTCCTCCCATAATGCTGATTGTATCATAACAAATTTATTGAGGCTTTGCATTTACTTGGCTTTGTAGCTAAAATAGTTTTACAATTAAACCGTGAGCATAATATTCAGCATGGTCACCCTATTGCTACAGGAGTTAAGAGTCTTTTAAAATACCTCCATGGAGTCATTCTAATGTCCATGTTATGCCTTGATTTGATAGCTAGCTAACTTTGAGTATGTCATGTTCATTTTTCACGGCTTCTAAAGCTGCCAGTCAACTTTATAACATTTATAATTTCATTGCTCACACATGGTTTAAATATTACTATTCAATATAAGCTAATACTTCACCTTCCTACTTCATCTCATTCCAGTCCTCCACCAGGGACAACTGTGGTTATTATGATGCTTTCATGTGCCAGATGCTCTCATCACTCCACTAACCACCAGCTTATTGTTGCTCAACTATGAGTGGTCCAATTTTAGAATACTATCCCAAAGGTCTGATTTCCAGGGTACTTCTCATTCAAACTCTCTCGAATCTGGCTCTCCTTAAAAGAAAAGCCTGAAGTAAAGACTTGCATGTAGTTAGTTTCTTTGGAGAAGTGAGCCCAAGGAATTGAATATGAGGATTTATGAGAGTGAAAAATGGCAAGAAAGAAAGCCAACTCAAAGATGAGACACTGAGTTTATCACAACTGTGACTTAACCCAACTACACATCCCTTGGCGTGTCATGCAAAGTTAAGATAAGCATTTTCCATACAAAGGACAGAGAGAGGCTGTATTCACTAGGTCTCTTTCCCATTGATTACAGTTTCTCACTGGGGTGCTGAATCCCTATAATACCCAGATTTATGCATGCATCAATATGGTTGGGTGGGTTTTTATAGGTATCCAACTCAGGGTCAGCAGAAATATTTTGGGATAGAAACAAGCATCTCAGAGAAGGCGCTATTAATTTATACCTACATGAAACTGGTTGCTGCAGCAATGGCTAGGAAAAAAAAAAGGTGGATGCATTGAGAAATGGTAAGTTAGAGTAAGAATGATATCTCACAGAGCATACCACTCAATTCTTGTGGTATGGGACAAGTGCTTTTTCCTTCAGGTTCTTTATACATGAAATTGCCAGAGCCTGTCTTTTAGGAGTTTACAAATGTCTACATGATTTCAAGTCAAGGAATCAGTCTCTTCTCTGCTGCCTGAAAATCATTGTTTCACTTTGTCAAGATATTCACATCTTTCATGATTATTGGATTTTTTTCCCAGCCAGTGTCCATTTATCCACTAATAATTTCTTTCAACAATTAACTACTTAGGTTAATCTTTAATGTGCCATGATGTTAAGATCCAGTGGTTAGCCAGAGATATACCTCACCTTCACATTGATTTGAAATCACTGGGGAGAAAATAGTACCAGAATTTCCATAATGTCATTATTTTTCTCATTTTTAGTTCTGGAAGAAAGTTTTGTATCCTTGAGTTAAAGGACACTACTCCAGGCTTTCAGGGATAGAATTGAGAGAATAGAATTAAGAAGTCAAGATATGGTTTAGCATCTCAGAGATTTAATTTGGTCAAACACTGGCTAAAAACTTCAGGATAATAAGTTAGTAAGTTGGAGAAAAATTACCAAGTATTGAAAATAAACAAAGTCTAGAATTAAAAAAACTTCAGGTATTTTGAGAGAGCAGAAGTATAAGAGTGGCCCTTATTCTAGGTCAGGGAACAAATACCATTGGGTAGTGTTTTACATGATAGAAGCATGCTATTTTCAGAGTTGACACTGGGAGTTGAACTATTATCAATGGACTTGAAAATCAAATAGTGACTGGTACTTTGTAAGACAAAAATTTGAATTTTTAATATCAGTGAAGCTAAGTTGTAGCCTCGCTTGCTGCCCGGTATCCACACTCAAACACATAAAAGGTCTGCATGATGGGTGTTGGAGGCCTTAGTTCTTAATGCACTTATAGAAAACAGCTGATTCTAAGAAGGGAGAAAGACAGGTCTATGCTGACCCTAGATCCCCTCTGGAGCAGCGGTAGGGGACTTCTGGCAAGTAAGACGATATGTGCCAAATCAAAACAAGTAATCAGTCTACCTAGACCTTATACTGAAAGGTTCTGTGATGCCATTCTTTGGCTGAGTGCATAATGGTTCCATGATTAATTAGTGGTGGGTAAGCGAAGAGAGAACATTAGCACAAGTGACTTAGAATTAGCACCACTGAAAAAGGTCTAGACACATGTTGTCTTGGTATGGCTTCTCCTTAAAGCTAAGTATGAGAAGAAGGGTTGTGAGAAGGTAGTTAATTTGTGAATGTAATCTCATAGAGCAGGTTTAAGGAAACAGAGAAATAAAGAGGGAAGAAGTGAAGCCAATACAAGGGCAAGGTATTGATTTGGGTATTGTTAAAGGTGACTGATCCTAGGGCACATTTGACAGAGCTCATGAAATGAGTCTCAGTGATTCCTTCTCAGGGAATGAAAGGTGAAAGCATGTATTCCTAAGTCTGTGATCCATTAGGCAAGAGCAACCTATGGCCATTAATTCACTGAACTTCTGCATTGTGAGTTCAGGAATGCCAAAGACATTCCTGTCAATGTCCCAGGCCACAGCTTCATTACGCAAGGGGTAAGAGGCCCAGGGCCTGAGGCTGAACTTGAACAAAGCTGGTCAAAGTTAATGATAAACTGGAGACCATAACTATGAATGGAATGAGATAAAGGGTTGGGAGGAAAAAGTAGTGTACAGGAGGCACCTGATACATGTATTAAGGCATTCTTATTTTCTGCAGCAAGCCTATGCTGACTCTATGTATAAAACTCAACCAATTCTCACCAATTCAAGGGGGTAGGCACACAGCTGTACTTTTTCAAGTATGCTATTGCCTGGATTTGTAGAAATCCAGATTTAATCTTTAAGAAGTAAATCATGCCATTCAAGCTTAAAGCACAGCTGCTACAAAGGCAACGGTGTCAATGAAATAAAATTAACTGCAAAGCATGCTAATAAAATGGGGGAAATCCCAGTATTCTCTATTAAAAAAAGATATTAGTCTGACCCATATTTATTAGTCTTTTATGCCCAAATTAGTTCTCCCAGAAGCTTTTGAAAAGCACCCCAACAGTAATGAAGCAGAAAAATGATAGATGTTAAGAAATTAAGGTGCTCCAGAATGGGTTATAAACTTGTACCTCTTTGTTGCCCACACACTTTGATGAGCTTGCAAAGTTTTAGATCTCCCTAATTTAAGATGAAGCCGTTTTATTTCTTTCAGCTACAGTGGAAATAATTTCCTGATCTATCATTAGAGTGGTTTAATACTTTCATTAATCCACACATCATAAAGCAGAAGAGGATTTTTATACCTACTCCAATCAGTCATTGTGCCTGCTTCCGAATGGAAAACGGTTGTTTTCTGCTGATTCTAAAGTTAGACTTAAGGCCAGTGTCTTCATGAGCCATCACAATTATAGGGGAAAGATGGAGACATAGAAATGCTGTTGTCACCACCTCTCCCTTGGCGTAATTTGGCTTATTGCTATGAGCAGCAGAATGTTTGCCGATATACCACAGACTCTTGACTTTGTGGCAAGACATAGATATGGGACACGAGGGGGCTGTGGGGCTATCACTGGGGAATGGGAGATTGGTTTTCTCATCAAGTGTATAGGAAACCTATGGGATTGTGCATCTCCTCCCCCTGCTCCCTGACCAAGACGGAGGCCCAGGTTTGAAGTCAGATGACCATGTCATAGCACTGGAGGTTTTAGGCACTGTTCTTACATAAACACCACCTATGTTCCTATTTCACTGTTCTACTGGACATTTATTCAGGATACTCTCCCTCTTCCTATAGAAAGCACTTAGTTTTCTATTCAAAATGTGCCAGAAAAAGAGAATAGACATTTATAATTTATATTAGTGAATTTGTCAGTCCCCAGAGATATGGATCCCAATGGGGCTTTATTACCTTAGGTGATTATTTACTCAGGTATAATTTAAAGTCAAGATTGTGGTAAGCACAAGAGGACACTGAAGAGCCAGACGACTCATTAGAACTCACAGCAGCAAGGCTCCGAATACTGAGACACAGTTTGTCCTCATAAAATTCCCCAGTGCATGATCCCAGCTTTGTCCCACAATTACGAACAATGGACTCTAGGCATCCCAATAAATGGTATGTACCCTAATACCAAGGAACAGGAATGGAGAACTTAGAAAAGAGAACAAAAAATAGAGAGTCAAAGGAAAGAAGAGAGTATACATTAGGAATGGCATATGCTCAGCCCTTATTTTTCCCACACAAGACCAAAAATGTGAACTATTATCCCCAAACCCTAAATATGCTAAGTTCTAATCTTACAGAAATAAATAATACCTAGAAAAGGGTCATTATATAAACTACTAATATTTCCTTCCCTCTATTTGTAGAATCTCCTGATTCAAAACACCATTTATTACCATATTAAATATGTACTCCTTTGAGTGCTTACATTTTCATGCCCTAGTAATGTCTTAGATACATATCACATTCTTAATTTCCAAGGTATTTTCATATAAATTATTTGTTTGATATTTACAACCACCCTGTGAAGTAAGGCAGGTATTATTATTCCCATTCAACCATTAAAAATAAGTGAGGTTCAGAGGAGTTAAATGATCTTTCAGTTTCACATTTTTAGAAACTAGAGGAGCTAAGATCAAAGCACTTGGCTTCCATGTATTATCTGTATTGAAATAATTGTCCAAGATTGACTCAAAGAGAAATAAAAATATCAGTGGCTGAAAGGAAATTGAAAATAATAAAAATAAATGTTTTCAAAGGTTATTTCCAGAGAGGAACTAGAGGGGTACTTTGCAGGTTTCCTAAAGTCTAGGTGTGACCTATTTGGATTTGAAAGCAACAATCTAACAATTCTGTTCCTAGTCTGAATAATATCTCAGAAAAATGATATAATAATGCACCATGGGTGAGGAGAACACTTCTGATCCTCCAAGGCAATAGTTTCATTTACTGAAACTTGGCGACTCTTTTAAGCTGACTTACATGTAATGGCTACAAATGCTATTAGGCAATAAGATAACACTGGGCCTTGTTAAAACTATGAAACAAGTTCCATATAATCATGGCCTGCAGGTATGTCCTTTGTATCCCTGAAACATGCCACCCCATTGGTGGATACACCACTGGCTTCTAGACTCAGGAAGTAACTGGGGTCAAAATTTATGAATTATTCTCTGTTCTCAGATTCACAATTGACTCCTGAAATTGTGTGCTCAAATTTCTTGGTAGAATGAAATGATGCTACATATTTTCCTTATGGGGGGAAAATAATCTGTAAGAAAATAATTATTAAATCTAGTAAGGGACCAGGCACGGTGGCTCATGCCTGTAATCCCAGCACTCTGGGAGGCCGAGGTGGGAGAATTGCTTGAGCTCAGGAGTTTGAGGCCAGCCTGAGAAAGAGTGAGACCCCATCTCTAATAAAAATAGAAATTAGCCAGGCATTGTGGCATGTACCTGTAGTCCCAGCTACTCTGAAGGCTGAGGCAGGAGGATCGCTTGAGTCTAGGAGATTGAGGTTTTGCAGTGAGCTATGATGACACCACCGCATTCTAGCCCGGGTGACAGAACAAGACTCTGTTTCAAAAAAAAAGAAAACAAAAATCTAATAAGGGCGCATTGGTCAATGAAGTCTTCCTGGGATGAAGAACTTAAGTAAGTTCTTAAGTTACTTAGCTTGTCACAGTGGGAACATAGTATCTATTTATTGAGCACCTATTGCATGTGTACTGTGCTAGCTTCTCTGTTTACCTTTATCTCCTAAGATCATCAGAACACCTTGTGATGCAGGGATTTCCTGAGCCTCAGGTAACTCTTTTCATAAGAGAAATGGTGTGAAGCATTATGATTTTTTTTTATATTTTAGTTTTTATTTGCTTCCATGTCATAATGGAGTCTATGATCTACCTAGAATCTAAAAGTTCAACAACATATCATATACAAATAGCGTATAGCAATTCTAGTCTTTAGATGTGAATATTCTCTTTTCTCCCTTTCCCCTGTCTGTGCCCCCAACATAAAGGCAGAGAGGATTAATAATATAAAAATAATGTCAGCTAACATTTATCATAAGTACACTATGTTCTCATCATTGTGCTAAACACTGTATGTGGATTTTATCATTTAATTCCTACTATTTTCCTCATTTTTTGACTTGTGTATTGACTTAATGCAAGAAAGAATACTTTGTCTCCATATTACAAAATACATTTGGAATCTTTATAGTATTATGGAAAGAGCCCTGGATGTACAGTAAAGAGACTGAGGTAATAAGTTGGAATTAGAAAGGAAGAATTGAGAATTGGCCCTAAAATTAGGAAAGAAGATGGAAGAAAATGAAAGCCAGTGAATTTACTATAGAGAGGTTTCAAAAGGATGTTTCATTCCCTGGCTACATGTATCTCTAAAGTTATACACTAACTAAAATCAATTGGATTGTTCACCAGGCACTCAAGAACCAATGCTAGATTTAGAGGAGAACAGGCTCTGTGCCCACATAAAAGGTTTTATTTTTTGGGGGGGGGAGTTGTTTGGTTGGTTTTTTTTCCTAATGGGCTGCAGAATTTAGTCTAAATGTTGTGACTTGACATGCAAGGCCATGCAACATCAGTCTTATCTTCTACAAGTTCTTCTATTTTTCTCCCTATTTTCAGCTCAAAGGGGCCTGCAGGGAAAGTAGGTGTCCAGGACACTAATTTCTAAAGATTTCCAAAATAGTGCTTAAATTGTTGCATTAAGGAAAATATTTCACTAATGACATTTAATTTCAGAGTAATTTTACATTGCTTACAAGTAGCATTTTGTTGGGCTGCTTTGAGTCTATGATGAGATTTCCAAAATGCAAGTCTGAATTTCATCCTTTGGTGACTATAATTCAATATAAGATGAGTGCAACCAGGAAATGAAGCTTAGCTAGAGTGAAGTTAGGGTAGAGGTGTCCCGTTCAGTATGAGAGAAATCAGGCAGTTCCCCAATAGTCCTCTTCCTTGGGCTTGATCCCATTTGACAATAATACACACTTTTTACAAAAAATGAATATAGTGTATGTGTGTGTGTCTTTATAAGTATATGTATCTATATTGATACCAATTTATTTATAATGGTCTAAAGGAACATCTGGCTATTACCCTGCTCATGTCTCTACCTGTGTTTTTCTGGTGGGGCCCTGCTCCAATTGCACTGAATGCCTTCCCGTTCCCTCGACATGCTGGGTACTTTGGGTCCTTGTCCATTATCTTCCCTGAGACTAAAGCACATTTCAAGTCCCGGCTGCTCCTATGTGGCTCATAGACAATAATATCATTTTTCTCCTCATTGAATCTACTTAAAACATACCAGCTCCATGCAGTTATTTGCTTTTTTCTCTGAAATCACATTGCACTTGGTTCAGACCTCAGTTTTATCACTTACCAGGTGGATTGCAAAGCTTCTTTTCTGTAATAGACTTTTAGTTCCTCTGGACAAGGAGAACATCTTATTAGTTTTGTCACCCCAGTGTCTAACCTAGAACCTGGCACTTGAGAAATAGTCTATAAATATTGGTTATATTACTTCTTAAATTCTGTGATTTGGGTTGTAGTCTTGAATGAGTCACTAAGCAACTATTTAACCTTAAAGAAATATCTGTATTTCTGAGATTTGATGCCTCAGAAAAATAATAAAACTGTCAATAGCACACATACCTTGAAACATTTTTTTCTAAAATCAAAAGAAACATGCTTTTAAAAAGAATAGGAAAGCACTCTGCAACCTATATACTGATACTGATGCAGAGTAAAATGGAATATGACTGATCAATGTCTGATCAAGGTACAGGCTGGTACATAACACATTACTGTAAAACTTCAAGGTGTAATTACACACCTTGCCTCCTGACTAAAGAAAACATGAAATCCATAAACACTGCAATTTGGAATCTCAATTCTCCCACAGAAATCTCCAAAGGACAGCTTTCATCGTCAGCAAGTATGTGATGCTACAAGCGCCTAGTGATAGTTCTGTACCTGAGCACACCTTGAGACACTGTGGAAAGTGGGAAACAGTCCTGGGTACTGGATTTTAAAATTAAGGCTCAATATCCAAACTCTACTAAAAGGCAGCAAAGCAAGTGCTTGCATATCCTCTTTTGAAATGGTATATAATGCAAAATTCCACTTGAAGGACATTGGTTCCAACCAAAATTTCTAGATTTGTGTATTATTACATTCTATGTCTACCTCCACTAAAAACAAAAACAAAACAAAAAATAAACAGCAAAAAACCCCACAAATTTAAGAAACAAATAAAAAACCACAGCTGTTTCACTGAAATTATTGTATTCATTGTCCACTGCTGATAGACATTTATTGTTTCGTTTGTGGTGTGGTGTGTTTCAAATTGTGGTGTCACAAAAAATTACTTGCTTAAAATAGTCATTGTATTATGCTTGTGAATTCTGCAAATTAGCAAATACACTGTCAATGTGGAGCAGAGTATTATATTTCATGATGTCTGGGTCTCAGAGGTGGGGGTGATTCAATGGATGGCAATGGGTTAGAATTGTCAAAGGTGTAATTCACCTACATTTCTGGCGCCTGGATGAAATGACTCAAAGATTAGCTACCAACCTTAAAGTTTACATGTAACAATTCCACTTTATTACCAGGCACAGGATCAAGGCCCAGAATACCATCAGTTAAATCAGTCCCCATGTGGATGAGAGTCTATGTATGTGCTCATCTATTGTGATTTCTCTAGATCTGAATAACTATGCTCTAGAAAAAACAAAAGTTGTAAACTTGTTTGAGTTCCTTGTAAATTCTGGATTTAGTCCCCTGTCAGATGCATAGTTTGCAAATATTTTCTGTCATTCTGTAGGTTCTCTGTTCATTTTGTTGATTATTTCTTCAGCTGTGCAAAAGCTTTTGAGTGCAATTAAGACCCATTTGTCTATTCTTGTTGTTGTAGCTTGTGCTTTTGAGGTCTAAGTCATTAATTTTTCGCCTAAAACAATGTCCAGAAGAGTACACTGATTTTGTAGCCTGAGATTTTGCTGAATTTATTTATTAATTCCAGAAGTCCCTTGATTGAATCTTTGGGGTTTTCTACATACAAGGTAATCTCATCAGCAAAGAGCAATAGTTTGACCTCTTCTGCCTCCATTTGGATATCCTTAATTTCCTTCTCTTGTCTGCTTGCTCTGGCTGGAACTTCCAGCACTATGTTGAATAGAAGTGGTGGTAGTGGACAACCTTGTGTGTCTGGAGCCGTAGCTCCTGATGGCTGTCACATAGCCAGTCTGAGATGGATGCCTGGTCATGATCGGGAGACAGAAAGTGCATACTTTCTGTTCCTCCGACATGACGTAGCCCCCAGACCCTTCTTTACTGCCTTCCTTATAAGGTCATCCTTTGCCTCTTGCCCCCAGACCCTTTACTGCCTTCCCTATAAGGTCACCCTTTGCCTCTCAGAGAAACCTGCCCAGCTACCTCCTCCTTCTTCTGGTATATAAGTCTGCACTCTGTTCCTAATAAACGAGACTTGATCAGACTCTTGTCTTGTCTCCATTTCTTGTGTCTTATGCCTTTCCCAGGTCCCACTCCCTCCTCCGAGGACCCCACTAATAACTGGTCCTGCCTGTTGGGACACTTGTGTAGTTCTAGTTCTAAGTGGGAATGCTTTCAATTTTTCCCCATTCAGTATGATGTTGGCTCTGGATTTGTTGTATATGGCATTTATAATCTTGGGGTATGTTCCATCTCTTTCTATTTTGTTAAGTAGTCTTATCATAAAAGGGTGCTGAATTTTGTCAAATGCTTTTTCTGCTTCTATTGAGAAGATCATATGGTATTTGTTTTTTATTTTATTTATGTGGTGAATTATATTTACAGATTTATGTATGTTGAACCATCCTTGCATCTCTGGGATTAAGCCCACTTGGTCATGGTGAATTATTAATTTTTTTGATGTGCAGCCTGAATTCAGTTTGCTAGGATTTTATTTAGAATTTTTGCATCTATATTCATAAGATATATTGATCTGTCTTTTTGTTGTTGTTGTTGTGTTCTTTCCTGGATTAGGTATCAAGGTAATGTTGGCTTCATGAAATGAATTGGGGAGGTTTCCTTCTTTCCCAATGTTATGGAATAATTTCTGCTGCATAGGTACCAGTTCTATTTTGTAGATTTGGTAAAATTCTGGTGTAAAACTATCTGGTCAGGGATTTATATTTTTAGGAAGACTGTTTTATTGCTGCTTCAATTTTGGTACTTGATATTGATTTGTTCAGGAGTTCTATTTCTTCCTGATTTAGCCTAGGAAGTTTCTGTGTTTCCAAGAATTTGTCCATTTCCTCCACGTTTTCAAGTTTATGAGCATAAAAATTGTTATAGTATTCAGAGATGATGTTTTGTATTTCTGAGAGATTAGTTGTGTTTTCTCCTTTTAAATTTCTGATTGAGTTTATTAGAGTCCTTATTAGAGCTTATTAGAGTCTTTTCTGTAGTGCAAACTTTATGGAAAGTAGAATGAAGATACCTCAAAGACCTAAATGTTGACCTACCATTTGATCCAGCAATCCCACTACAAGATATTTACCCAAAGGAAAAAAAAGACATTTTATTAAAAAGGCACTTGCACTCAAATGTTTATAGCAGTACAATTCATAATTACAAAGATGTGGAAAAAACCCAAGTGCCCAGCAATACCTGAGTGGATTAATAAAATATGGTATATTTATACCACAGAGTATTACTCAGTCACTAAAATAATGGTGATCTAGTATCTTTTCTAACAACCTGTATGGAACTGGAGACCATTCTTCTAAGTGAAATATCACAAAAATGGGAAAAAAAAACCACCATATGTACTCGATACTAAATTGGAAATAATCCATCAACACTTATGTGCACATATGGAAGTAAAACTCAATGGAAATCAAGCAGGCGGGAGGCAGGGAGGAGGGGACAAGTAAATTCACACCTAATGGGTACAATGCACACTATCTGAATGAAGGGCACACTTATAACTCTGATTCAAACTGTGTAAAAGCAAATTTTCTAACCAAAACATGTGTACCCCTATAATAATCTGAAATAAAAAAGGAGCCCTCTACATATACTTGAAAACAAACTTCCTTCCCTTACTCTGCCAAAAAAAGTCTCTCTTCATTTTGTATAGCGTCCCTGTTTGCCAATACTGATACAATTTATTTAAATAAATACAATTTATTTAAATCCACTGTGGGCTTCCTGTTTATCATTTTATAATACACTCAATTAGGGCACAGCCAAACCCACAACTCTCTTTGAAATAATCTATTCTCTACCTTAGACACTCTGTGTGTTTCATCCAACTTTAAGTTGAATGTGGGGCAGTGCCTTTAAGACTCTTAGAAACCCTAGTAACAAAGAGGACCCTTAGAAACAACCTTAAGAAATTTTGGATGCCTTTTATCTGCCTGAAGGGTCTATCAGGCATTGACTTAGATTGGAGGTGTTAAAGGATCTTATACTCTACGGCTGTATTTGATCTTTGCCCTGAGGCTCTTTCTTACTTTAAGAATCTTGTACTGGTTGAAAAGTATTTTCTGAGTACTTAACATTTCTCCTGTCTCCACTAGACATTAGTCCATTTTTAGTTCATATCTCTCCTTTTGTGCTTTTACTACAGGCAGCTTGAAGAAGGCATGTGACACACCTTCAACACTCTCTTTTGGTAGATCAAGTTCATTCAATATATTTTCTATTTTACTGGAGGTGACAGATTTGTTAAACTTTCTGCCATTATTTATCAAGTGTCCTCTTTATTTCAACTTCAAATTGTGGTTTATTCCTTATTCTTTCAGACTTCACCAACAGTCTCCTAAAGTCCTTTCCAGTTTCCATCTGTTATCCAGTCCCAAAGCCAGTGTCGTATTTGTGACTCTTGTTTTTGGCTGGACTATGACATTTCTCAATCCTCCTTGCACATGACTCAAACTGGGAAAATAAGAGCCTTACCTAAGTCAAGACTATTTCTTAAACCTTTGCAAAACAGAGTTTTCATTTTTGGAGGGCTAATGTATACAGAAATTGTAGGCCAAGAGTTACTGGAGACTTAGGGTTAGGTTTTGATTCTGCTTGAGATTTAAATTAATATGGAGAAAAGTTGGATGAAAGATGGAGAGCAAGACATCACTGTTGAGCTTATATCTAGTTGCACCTAAGGTCAGAAAAAATTATCTGGATTTATCAAATGCATGAGACAGTAAATCTCCTTTTTTGTTTAATTCAGTTTTACTTAGGTTTCTGACTAATATATCCATGAAAATAGATATTCAGTATCTACCCATAGTTGTTCTCATACTGACCCATCTACTGAAATGAAGCCTCCTTCCTCTCTGCATGGGTTAATATTAATACTAGCTATAGCTCAATCCCTGATTAAGGCCCACCTCCTCTAAGAAAAATCATTGCTCAGCCTAGCAGATAGTAGTGACCTTTTCCTCTAACCACCCACTACACAAGAGGTCTGAGACTCGAGTGCATCCAAGCTGTATCACATGGTACTCCAAGCTCTCCTTTTGTGGGAGCCCTTATCCCTCTGAGATAAAAGCAAACTTGGTTTAAAGACTCAATTACACTTCCCTTGAAAGTCCACAGCCCCTGTAATGATCTCTGCAAGTTGGGAGACCTACTTTCTCCTAGGCCTCTTGACCTCCTCCATCTTTGAGGCTTCTCACTAGTTTTATGTTTATCCCCACTTTGCATTCAATTGTCACATTAAATTCCTTAACTACTTTTTCATAAATATTCCACTGATGCCAAGCATTCATGAGTTTATCAACTTAATGTTTGTATATCATCATGAGAGAGTACGATTCATAGTGCAGTTTCCCACAATATTATTCATTTTCCCACTTTTTTTTTCCTTAGCTTTCCCCAACTTCCATATTCTCAGTCTCAACCCCCACATTGCAGGAGCAAAATAAATCTCTCTTATTTTACCAAAGGGATTCATTTAGTAGACATCTTTTGTTATTTGGTCACATACTATCCCCAGGGGTTTTGCCCATGTATTTCTTGTAAAAAATATAGTGAAACCTAAGAGAAAACTCAGTAAATACAATTATCTCCACCTCACTACAGTTTAAATATATGTTGGTTTTTCTAGCCAGGCCTTTGAGTAACTATGGGGTAATATGGAAAGGAGACCAGTTTGAACTTTTGATAGATCTGGGTAGGAATCCAGACTCTACTGCTTTCTAGAAAGTCTCTTAGCCTCTGTGAACATTGGTTTCTTCATTGAGATAATAATATCTACCCCAAAGCTGGAATAAAGTATATATTGTGTGCTTGGAAGCTCCATGTACACTAATTGTCTGTGTTCAGTATTGTTATGCTTGGCATGACCAAAGTGTTCAGCAGGTAACTGGTCATCAACGGTCATGCCCCTGAGATTACAGCACAGTCCTATTCTCCAGATGCAGACTGGGCTCTCCCACACACTGCAATTCTGACCTGCCTTCAAAGGAAGTCTAACTCATTTTAGCCACTTCCTGGCACAGGGTATACCTGCATGTGGCTTTCAGTGTGGTAAATTTCCACCCTTTTCTGAAAGCTATGATTCAGAAAAGTGAATTAAAACATCAAAATTTTAAAAATAGATTTTATAGAAGGAAACTGGAAAAAGTAATGATAGACCACTTTCTTTAGGTAAAACAATAGCTTTTCTTTACATATATATATATATATCTGTGTATGTATATTCATATATGCATATATATATACACACACACACATATCTTTATATATGTGTGTGTGTGTTTCTGTTTGGGGTGCTATAATAAAAAATCTAATAAACTGGGTGGCTTATAAGCAAAAGAAATTTGTTTTTCATAGTTCTGGAGGTGGGGAAGTCCAAAATTAAGACAATGGCGGCAGATTGAGTATTTGGTAAGGGCTCACCTCCTGGTAGTAGACAGATGGCCATCTTCTCACTGCGTCCCCACATGGCTGAAGGGGCAAGAGAGGTCTCTGGGGTCTCTTTTAGGGCATAATCCCATTCATAAAGGCTCTACTCTCATGACCCAATCACCTTCTAATTGCCCCACCTTCAAATACCCTTACATTGGGAATTAAGTTTTAGCACATGAATTTGAGAGAAACACAAACATTCAGCCTTTAGCAATATGCATACACACAAATATGTATTTATATGGACACACTCAAGAATTTTCACTAGGGTGATGCCTTGCGAAATTTCTCAATGGTGCAAAAAGAATCATTATAATTAAAACCTGTCTCTACAGAGGCACCTCATCCTTATTGTCGGCTATACCTTTGGATAGTCCACATTTAAGCTTGGTCCAAAATTTGAACTCTTTAGTTTGGTGTCATACTCATCTAGTGAAAATGGCAACATTGACTATCAGAGGCGTGGCTGATAGTCTCAAGGAATATATTGCAACTGCAAATGTGGAACCAATAGCATCACAATTGTTGGTTCAGTTCACTGCAAAGAATAATGTTTTTGCTACAATGAAAATAGCAGTCTTAATATATTTAGAATCCATGCCTCAAATGAGGTTCGGTGATCCTAAAGGAAAGAAAACACGAAACACTTCAATAGGCATACATTGTCTTTGGATAAAAATAATGAAATAAGTTAAAAAGTATGCCAAAATCTCCTTGAAATTAAAACTGAAATAGAAAGTCTTACCATAGCTTATCAAGATAAGAAATTCAAACGTACTACAAAACAAAGAAAATTTATCTAAGAGGCAGAGGTGCAGAGAGAGGGAAAAAGAGAGAGAGACCGAGAGAGAAAGAGAGATATCACACCAAAAGTATTATATTTCAAATGTGCTTTCTTTCATGATCATCAATCAGTAATTACCCTTTTTAGAGGCAAGGCACAGTAGATGATTAAAAAGGAGAATGGACACAGTATCTGCCTCTGAGCTGTCAACACATCACTGATAAAACAAGATCCAGGGTTCTTTTTCCATTGCTACTGTTACTGTGACTACTTTTGTCTGCAGTAAGTTTTTGTGAACTTCAATGATGAGTTTTGCACGTTGTTTCCTTTGCTTTCTGCCCATCCCTCCCTCTCTCTCTCTCTCCCTCTTTCTCTTTTTCTCTCTCTTTCTCTTTCTTTCTTTCTTTCTTTCTTTCTTTCTTTCTTTCTTTCTTTCTTTCTTTCTTTCTTTCTTTCTCTCACCTGCAAATATTCAACTGAGTGATTTGTTTAGGGATCCTGAACTTAGCCATCTGAAAATATTTGTATTATCGAAAATTATTTCCCTGTCACTTACTCCTCTAATTCTCCTATTTCTTAATTATCAACGTAGCTAGTAAGTACCTATTATGTCTGAAGTACTGTAGTAGATATTAGAGATATGACATTGACCGAGACACAGACTTGCCTTCAAAAGCATTCCAGTCTAGAAAGATAACTAAACAGGCAATTTTCCTTTGGTGAATTAAATGCTTTGAGGGGTTAAGAATGGGGTTCTTCTGGGTACCATGGGTATGAGAAGCAACAAGAATTGGCATGTTTTTCACTTTATTCTCTTGAGGCTCCAAATCGTGCTTGTGGATTCCAGCTTGTTCTTGATCTCTCCTCACCTTTTATATTTATATTCTCAAGTTTCTCAAAAGGTCTCAATGGGGATCGTAATAAGATTACCTATCTCTCAAAAGTGTTGTGAAACTAAGTAAGGATATGTATCCCTTCCTTCTTTCCTTCCTTCCTTCCTTCCTTCCTTCCTTCCTTCCTTCCTTCCTTCCTTCCTTCCTTCCTTCCTTCCTTCCTTCCTTCCTTCCTTCCTTCTTTCCTTTCTATCTACCAAATAATCATCAATCTATCCATATATCATGTAGAACAGTACCTAGCACATACCAAGCATCAGGTAGTATAATTTCTTATCTTTTAATCCTCTCTCTGTTTAGGCCTAATCTGGGGTTCAGCCTCTTTCTAGGATTATTTTCCCAGTACCTTTTCTAGGGTACCTTGAACATTTTTCTCAAGAAGCTCATGAGATAGAAGGGTTTGATTTTCACCTAAAAGACATCCCAGTGGAAGATTTTCCCCCTGGAATGTTGATCTCAGCTCAGCTCAGCACGCTCTTTTAGGGGAATCAATATGTTTTATTCTTAGGATGATATATGTTCAGAAATCTGACACTTCATTTTTATCACTCATATACCAAAAATAACCCCCTCCCTCTTCCCTGGCAGACTCCCCAGTCCTTCGAAATGAAATCACTGAAAGTGAGGATTTGCCATGAATATGAAAATTAGAAAGTTGGCATTTTATCTCAGCAGATAATTTATCCTCCAATGTACTGTGTGTAAATTAAAATTTCTTCTCTTCTCCATCTTACACCCCCATTTTCTTGTATTTGATTAAATTTATCTTCATCTGACTTAACCTTCAGAAGTCTGCCTCACCCAGCTCTTCACCAAGTGGCTTCCTGAAGGCTTCTGTTTTTCGTAAATGTATTCTTCTAATATAGTGCCTGGAATGGAAGCTGGACAATTTGTAATCACATCGTGTGTTCCACTACTATAAAACCCTCTATATAATTACAATGCAATTAAATATGTTTAAAAAATAATACAAGTAGAATATTTAAAGTCTCCAGCTAAGAACATTTTGGATGAATTTTTAAAATATACTGCTACTTTAGAAATTAATCCACTTTGGTTAGTTTGTGAGAAGATGAATTTTCTTAAGCTATGATTAAGAATACATTTAAATTAAAATGCACTCATAAGATAGAACAGAAAAACTTACAAAGTCTCATTTGACTTAAAACATCCGAGGGAAGTAATTTTGTCTGCCTACTTAGACATGGTTTATGGCATCTATATTGTCCTAGAGGAACAATAACAAAGTTTGCAACTCAATGAGAATACCAAAGTTGATTTAAGCTTTTTTTTTTTTTTATTGGCATATACCTTTATTTCAGTCACCATGAGAAAGTAAAGGCTTTATATTTCCAAATTTAATTTTTTAATAACATTCAAAAAATTTTGTCTTCTCCTCCAAGAAAACTTCCTAGTAATTTGCAATGGTGCAACATTTTTCCCTGGGACACTTAGAAGGAATTTGCATAGTTTATTCTGGAGATATAACAGTGGAGGAAGATTTCTTTATAAAGTTAAAGTTCTAATCTACTATGATTATTATCAACATCATTTTCAGCACTAGTTATTATGCTATTTATGACACCTGAAGTATTTTGATTAATTAAAACAGCTTAAGAAAAACTAACTCTATAGTTCCTCACGCCTGTGATCATGTGTATAGTTTGGTGCTAAAGAGGTAAAATATTTTCAGTAAATGATAGAGACATAAGAATTTGAATTGTCAGAAGCTTTCCTAGAGCATACAGATCTTGAGTTCAACCCTACTGATTAATAGAATTTAAGTGGGCGTAAGAGAAAAGGGAAGTGGGTTCAAGAATAAAAGGCATATAGTGGTCATCTTTATCCTTTTTTACTTTTGCTATTTTAAAGCTTATGTTATGTGAAAATAGTATAGCTAACCCAGCTTTCTTTTGACTTCCGATTGCCTGGATGACAGTTTTTCATCCCTTGACCTTCAGCTGGAAGGCACACAAGATCAGAAGAATGGACTCCACAGGTACTCACCTTGAAATTCGTACTGACTGATTAACACTATGGTGCTCACATGGTGGTAATGTTCTCCAGGGATTAGGGAGTTGGGGGGGTAGATTCACAACTGAGGGACACAGTGAGTATTGTAGAGGGGAAGGGCATACCTCTAACCCTTGCCAGGGAGAGGCAAAGATATAAAATGTATTAAAAATGTTTGCACTCTCACAATTTCCTGAAATAAAAAAAAATTCTTTTTTAAAAAAAGAATAAAAGGCACAAAGTTTGGACTGAGTTGGGTATGTATTATAGTAGAGGGAAATGAAGTATGAGTTTAGAAACCATCATGACTATGCCAAACAATGTCTCCAGAGTCTCAGAGAAGCAAGAATAGGTGTGAATAAATTAACATTTATTTCCAATGAACATAATAAGAATCTGTACTTTTACTGCGCTTTTCAAATTTGTGAACACTAAATGACACTCATTTCCAGACTGAAATAGTTAAATGTTAGCTCCGCACAATGAATGAAAATAGATCCAAAGCTAGAAACTTTTCTGTGGAATATCAGAATGCCAGAGATAAAGAAGACCCTAAAATGTCCCATAGAGGCTAAAAAAACAGAGAGATCAGAATGTTACCGGACTTCTCAATAGCAGCTCTGGAGGCCAAAGACAGTAGACCACAACTTTAATAATATTATGAGGGAAAATTATTGTAGCAAAATATTATACATTCAGCTAAAATGCTAATCAAGTGCAAAGATAGAATAAAACCATTTTGAGACATGCAATGATTCATTCTTTTTCTTCTCTCCCAGAACCCTTCTGAGAAAGGTAGTGAGGATGTGCCCCAACAAGATAAGGAGAATAAATTCAATAAAAGAAAGAGACAGGATTCAATAGAGACAGGAAACAATAATTCTAAAGAAGGACAAATGAACAACCTGTCCAATGGAGAATTGAAGCTCCAGGAGGGAAGGCTCTTGGGAAATTAAAAAAAACAAAAAGGAATTTTATAGATTCTCTGAAAGGTTTAACCATGATACAGAGGACAAAACAAAACAAACAAAAACTACAAATTACTGATTGCCACATGATAGTTGTGATGAAAATATACAAAGATAAATATATTACAGAATATGCAAGTGAAAAAATTGATCAGTATTAACTCCAGGAAATAAATCCTAAAACCCTTCTACCAAAAATTCATTATGTACTAGTAATTTAATAGTGACCAGCAGACCTGTATAGCAGTGACCTATATATATTATATATAACAACAGAGATTATATATTTAACTAAAATATTTGACAAAACTCTATCAGGAGAAGAGGAAGAAGATGTAGTGGGGTGTGTGTAAATGGGATAATTCTGCATAATATGATATCAATAGATAATATGGAAACTTGACAAAGCAAAAAACATTAAGGCATATCAGTGTAAATATATTATTTAGAAATACCAAGTAAATATACATATATATAAATCATTAAATAGGGCCTTCCCTAAGGGAGCACATTTGGAGACTGAGAAGTTTTAGAGAAGAAATTTCTGTGTTTTGTTACAAATACTTTGACATTGGAATTTGAATTTTAAAATTAAATACATTCAAAAGATCTAAATAGATAATGTGGAACATTGGGATTCTATTATCAGAGAAAGCTTCCAAAAATGTATGAATGATCCTCTCTTTTGGACTAAATCAAATAATCTCCCAAAGTTTGAAAATATTGCAATGTAAAGAACAGTTAGGGTTTGCTAAGAGTTTTCACAAGACGACTTACTGTGTTGCCTTATCCAAAGAAATCTACTAATGGAAAAAATTTCTTACTAGATTAGAATGCTTTAGTTGGTGCCAGCCAGACCAATAGGGAGATATTTCAGCAAAGCTGGTATAAGATTAGGTCCTTATTCAGAATAAGATATTTAGAGTTGATTCACTGAATTCTACAGCGTTTGGAGTTCTTTGCCAGGCCCTCTCCTGCTTGTACTGTCTACCGGAGGCTCACAACCTGCCCAGCCCATGCTCTCTTGGTAATTTTGTCCTTCAAACAAATTTCTGGAGATGAAATTGGTCTTCCTTGAATCTACTTTCCTAAAGGCTCTGATCACTGTTGTGCTATTGTCCCCACTGGATGAATCTTTAGTCCTCTATACGCCCTCAGACTTGAGAAATATTATTAAGTATTAATATATTTAAATTGTTCTTCATTGAGAAGCACGCATTTTATTAGTAGATAACTATTTTTTTTAGTTTTTTTTTTTATTTTAGCGTATTATGGGGGTACACGTGTTAAGGTTACACATATTGCCCATGCCCCCCTCCCCCCTCAAGTAAGAGCTTCAAGCATGTCCATCCCCCAAATGTTGCACATCTTACTCGTTGTGGTTGTATATACCCATCCTTCCTCCCCCTTCCCACCCTCCCGACACCCGATAAATGTTATTCCTATATGTCCACTTAGGTGTTGATCCATTAATACCAATTTGCTGATGAGTACATGTGGTGCTTGTTTTTCCATTCTTGAGATACTTCACTTAGTATAATGGGTTCCCAACTATTTTCAAATAACCTAGACCATTGGATTGACAATGAACTCAAGTGAGTTTTTAGTGTGATGTAGTCCTCAAAAGTGTTGATGGGATCTCAAGAAATAGTAATGGCATTTTCTGTCCTCTTCCTTGTTGCCATGCATAATACATCTAAAGTTTTAATTTTAGAGCCATCTATTTACTAGACTGAGATGCACTGTAGTATACTTGGAGCAGAGAGATGGGCCTGTCTCTACACTAACCACAAGAGAGACAGTTTAAAGCATTAATGCTGTTTCACCTGGAGAGGACACTTTGGTGGAACTTCAGGCATCTTTAAATGCCTGAAGACCTGTCCTTCAGGGAAAGGATGGGACTGATTTTGTTGTTTCATTTTGTGGAGGAGTAGAATTAGAATGAGTTGATAGAGTTTTCTCATAAAGAAGAGATACCTTCTGATTAAAAGTGTCTACATAAGAAGATTACAAACTCTCTGTCCTTAGAGTTGCTCAAGCAGAACCAATAGATTCTAAGATTGAGACTAGTTCTCAATGTTTTAAAATTTTGTAGAGCTACTTAAATGTGAGAGCAGACAGACAAGTATTAGAAAGTAAAATGAGGTTAATATTATAATAAGGATTTTGGATTGTATTACTCTCCCTCGTACCATCTCTGCCACAAATATCTACTCCTCAGCTGAAAATCTTATACTGAGTCAAACTGGGTGCATGTCTTGCTGAAAAGGAGTTAGGTTTTTATCCTCGAGGGTATATTGCTCCCAAGGGTACACAGGACAGTGGACTACCTCCAAGACAGAGATGGCAAATGCATGCCTTCCTCCCATCCATTGCTAAATACTCACAGAATACTCTTCTGCCTGGGTGCAATCTCAGAATCCTCCTCAAAACAATATTCAGCAGCTATACATTGGAATTGGCATGCCAAATGCCACCTGCCTGTCATCTCTGCTCCAGGACAAGCTTGACCCCTTGCCACATCTCCCATCAACATGGCAGCATCTTTAGTCATCCGTATGAAATTCTCTTTTTCCTCTTTTCACCACTTTGATAATTTATCTTGTACCTGGTAATTTCTGTCTAGGTGTGACTGTTTCATTTTGTTTGTATTTTAATAGGGTTACCACATATAATTGTTTCATTTTTTAAAATGGGGCTACCATATGGATTGTTTAGGTTGTGCACTGAACAACTCTAGGGGAGTCTCATTTACATTAAAAATCCACATAGATATACATATATATTTTTAAATTTCCAGCAAATGAGAAAGGAAATTTTTTTCTTATTCACATAAAAGCTAGCGATGGGGCTCTTTTAGTCTGTAAACAACTAGCATTTCAGTTGAATTAAATATATATTAAAGAAACAGAGCAACAATAGATTTTTACCACTGTCTCATCCAACTTCCACATTTTACAAATGAGAAAACTAAGGTCCAACAATGGGGAGGTAACTTAACTGAGGATCTCACATAGAGTTTGGGTAGAAATAAAATAGAAATCTTCTTGAAAAGAGTCTCCTATTCTCTTTCTGCTATGAAGCGCTCCTCTACCAGGGGTCTGATCCAGGACGCACAGAGCTGTCCAGACACAAGGAGCAAAACCATCACAGTGGAATAATAAGTGTGGAGGTTGACATTGGGTGATAAGAAGGCAGTCCTGAGCGAGGTCATGAAACAGCATTGTTTCTGAAACTGTCACTTCCTTTTTGATGTCATTCGACTTAAAATAAAAATGAGTTCATGTTAGTAGTAGGAGAGGGGAGCAGGGTAATTATGGAGGGAAACAGGGTCTTATCTAAGAAAGAAGGCTCTAAAAGATTTTTGTGAGCATTGAGGATTCCTAACAGGGTAGGATTTAAGACCATCCATGAATCCAAGAGCCTTTCATATTCATTAGAAAAATAAATAAATAAAAAGTAAAAGAGCCCAAGAAGAGGGATTGGCCACTATAGGTAGGCTGTGGGTTATTCATCAAGACTTTATAAGTTTTATATGAAATGATATTGTTAATGGCTTGGTGTGACATCAATTAATGCTGTGCAATGTAGTAATAATTATAAAGTGATTATAATTAAATCTCTACAATGAACTTTATAAGCAAAAAAAAGGGGATGAAGGGAATAAGATGCAAAATTCAGCAATGAAAATGTTCTTTATGGAAGAATGAATCAAATAGATAAAAAAAGATGGGCTTCAAAGAAAATCTCTGCACTGCCACCTTTCACTGCAGAAAGAAGGACGAGCTTCCAGAATACAGCTATAAAGCAAGGGCTTCCACCCTCAGCACAGAGAATTCTTTATAGAAAACAATCATATCTGTCCCAATCCCAGCATTATGGAATACTCCAGAATCCTGAGCTTCCTGTTGGTATAGCTTTTTTTTTTAATAATTGTTCTAATCTATTGAACATTACTATGTATTCTTTGTACACGTTATGTTATCCCCTTCAATCCTCACCAAAACTCTGCAGGGTAGATGTCATTTCTCCCAGTTTAGAGATGCGGCTCACAGAGGTTCAATAATCACCCAACATCTCACAGTGGGAAGTGGAAGAGTCAGGACTTGAACTTCGGTCACCCTGATGCCAAACACTTTACTCTTTCTACCACCTCCTTCTGCCTTTTGTTTGGCCATCTTACTTTCTGTTATTCACAAATGCTTCTCCTTCTCAGCTTCTAGATTCTTCCTACAAAATTCTCAAATAAGTACTCTTTGCACACATGAGCTTTTGCAAAGCTCTTCTCCGAGCTAGAGCTTTGCAAAATGAACAAAATATAATATTGGGATGAAAGTGAAGGGCAGGATAACTGAGGATTAAGGAATCTGGAGGACCAGCTGATTTTCCCTGTATCTTGATTATTTTGATTCATCTCTTTAGTTATCCACAGGCATAAATTGCACAAACCTATATGGCTGACTGATTCTGGTCTTAACCTTTAACTTCTGATGCTGTCCTTCAAGAAAAAATGCCGGCTTCACCAAAGTTGCATTTGCTCATCTTTTAAGCTGTTTAAATGAAATTCGTGTTCATTCTTTGGACCTTGATAATTTTTCCCTATGGCTCTTTATAATTTTTTCCATGTTATTAATGCTTTTTTTCAAGAGTAAACAGTATCTTTTGTGTCTTTTACATGAGGGAAGTCTAAAACATCAGAGGGCAAGGCCAATGAAAGAAACCCTGCTGTTGTTACTTTCTAAACACCCTCAGATGTCTGTTGATATTCACATTCATATAGAAGAGAGCAGGAGGAACCTGCTTTTAATCAAAGCCCACATGCACCATCACATAACACAGAAAAAAAAGCTGGAGGTGGGGGAAGACACTATATTGGGATGTGTCAAGGACTCGATTTATCCTTAAAACTGCACCAAGTGGAGAGCTTGGGTGGCAACTACAAATATCCTATATCTTCAATGTTGAGATAAAGTCATGTCAAGAAAAAGATTCAATATATAGGGGACAATTGCCTCTCTTGAGTGATACAGATTTTAGTGTCAGTCTCAGGTTGATAGATATTTCTCTTCCCAGAGTAGGATGCTGAGGGATACTGAATAAAAATTAGAGAGAAAAACAGACATCAGATAATCTATCAGAGAAATATATAAAATCCATGGCATTTCAAAGAGTTAGTTATAATAACATTCCCCAAATTCACTATATCAAATAAACAAATTTGAAAGCAAATGTGAAAAAGACATAATAAGGGTCTTTCAAATTTTTTAAGTGGCAGGTGTAATAATCAGTGAAATATCTGAATATAATTCTCATAATATTTAGATTTCTTTTTTAAATTTCAGAATATCATGGGCATACAAACATTTACATTACATATATTGCCTTTGCACCGCCATAGTCAGAGCCACACGCCTACCCATCCCACAGACAGTGTGCACTGCAACATTAAATGTGAATATATCCATCTCCTCCTCCCCCTCCCACCTGTCTGACACCCAGTGAATGTTGTTATTTCCATATGTGCACATAACTGTAGATCAATTAGTACCAATATGATGGTGAGTATATGGGGTGCTTGTTTTTGCATTCTTGTGATACTTCATTTCAGAGAATGGGCTCCAGCTCTATCCAGAGTAATACAAGAGGTGCTATTTCACCATTGTTTTTTATGGCCAAGTAGTACTCCATGGTATACATATACCACATTTTATTAATCCACTATATGTTGATGGGCATTTGGGTTGTTTCCACATCTTTGCAATTGTGAATTGTGCTGCTATAAACATTAGAGAGAAGAGAGAAAGCACCTAGGATGTTCTCACATGGAAGTTGTACCAGTTCAGGATTCTCTATATCTGGATTCCATTAAAGTGAGGAAATATGGGAGCACACTAATATGGAATATGTACTAACACGGACATGCAATAAAAAACATGAATGTGCTGTGACATGGAACATGTGCTGACATATGGAACCTGCACTAACCTGGGACATGCACTACTAGGGAGAATGTGTTACATGGGATGTGCCTCAGCATGGGGTGGGCATTAACATGGGTTGTATTCTAACATGGTTTGTGTGCTTAGATTGGGTGTTTGCCAACAGGAGACATACACTAACATGGTACATGTGCAAATATGGGGTGTGCATTAACATAGGATATGGGCTAAAATGGGATATGCACTAATAAGAACAGGTTTTAATATGGGACCTGCTCTAATATGGGACACACACTACTCGGGGCCATGTACCAACATAGGATGTAAATTACTATAGGGCATGCATTAACTCAGGAGATGGGCTAATTTGGGATGTGTACTGACATGGATATGCACTGTCATGGGATGTGCTCTAAAATGGAATGTTAGTTAATCTGTGACTGGGCCATGGACAATGACATCAGGCATGTACTAACATGAGATGTGTGCTAATGTAGATATGTGATAATATGGGTTATATGTTAAACCTGTCTTAAGCATTCCTAAGAGAAAAATCTAGGAACATATAGTCTAGTCTAATGTAAAAAATACTCAGGATCAAGGGGTATGATTATTTCCCTAATACAAGAACGTGGATAAGAGAATTTTAAGGTGTCCTAAGAAAGGTGCAGGTTCTGTCAGTGGACGAGCCTCAGTTTTGTGTGGCAAAGGTCAGAGAGCTTTTCTTTTGCTAGACTTCATAAATGATTTCATCTTTCATTTCACTCTTTTCGTTAGGTAGGTCATCAGCCCCTGGGGTATAAAGTTGCCATATAGCTCCAATCCTAGCACACATGCTGCCTTGCATATTCAATGCTCCATCACACATCTGTTGTTAACATTGATGCAAATGGAATAGATTAGTTTTGTTAACTGATTTTGACTCATCCAGAAAAAAGTTTGAGAATAGTTAAAAAGGGAAAAAGTTAAGTAAATATTTGTAACATATTTCATACGAGAGTTATCAATAATGAGAAACATATCTTTTATTTGAACTATAATAAGCCTAATGCAGATATAATATATTTGAAGTAAAGACATTAATAATTCCATTCTTCAACTAGGCTGCTGACTAAAACAGGCTTTGGCATTTCCTTCCATTTTCTACCAAAAACATTACCAATTTTGTAAAAGGGAACTAGATTAATAATTTAACAAAGATGACATATTTTCTTCTGTTATTTTGCCAGGTTAAGTAACCATGCTGTCTTACTTTAAAATCAGTCTAAACCATATTTTCAATTATTCCTGTTGCTCCAATTAAGACTAATTTATTTTATGCAAGTCACTGAGCAGTACTACTAAAATAAAATTGATTCTGAATCTCTCTTAAGTAACCTCTTTTTGTGTGTAATTTTTTTAATTTCTAAAATTAGTGCTAATAAAGCCGAGTCTTGTGAAATTCAATTTAAGGTTATTTTTCCCCTGGGGAGCTTTAGACCCTTATAAAAATCATTCATTTCTGAAATATAGAAGTAATAGAGAGGATTGCTTTTTCTTTTTTTTTTTTTTTTAATAGACCTGGTTCTTGCATGCTTTTTCTAAAATAATTTTATAAAATAAAAAATCTAATAAGTAGTTTGAAAAAATGTAAGCATTTCTCTGTCTTCATGTATATTCTCCTTAAGAAATAGGCAATAACTCCTGGGGGTTGGACAGGCTTAAAGCTCTGACTCGGGTGGGGCAAAGGCAATATATGTAACCTAAATATTTGTATCCCTGTAATATGCTAAAATAAAAAAATAAGATAAAATAAAATAATTAGAAAAGAAATAGGTAATAATTACTATTTTTGAAGAAGTTTTTACTGATTAATTGTTCAAAATATCAATCTAAAATGAAATAAGCTACTAGGAATAGTTTTAATATTATTTATGAAAATTAATATTTTAGTATTGACTCAAATACAGGATTTTTCTACTTCTCTGTGTTCTTCAGAAGGAAAGACCTTTTCAGATTTTATATATTACATAAAATCTCAAGACACTGACATTGGTCAATGCCCAATAAAATTTCATGCTATAGTAAATGTTCACATACTATAAAAGCAATAGTTTAATACACTGCCATTATTATTTGTTTAACCATCCATCAAATATTTAGTTAGCACCTACTAAATTCTAGGCACTGCCCTAGGTGCTATTTATTTCTGCTTCTATGTTTAATTCTACTAATACAATTGTTCCTTTAAAATCTCATATAATTTACCTCACTCCCAAACCAACTTTATGGTATCTTTAAATAATACTTAAGTAATAAATATAGGATTATATTGTTCTGGATGTTTGAGTTTTAAAAGTCCTTAAGTTGGGAATGCTATATTTCCTGCTTTAACCACATTAATTCTAAAAATCAAGTGGAAAATAAGATCCATGCATAATACAAAGTGTGTATCTAAAATCATTTCTTACATTTTTTAAGTAAATAAATATTTTTTAGCAAGTAATAATAGGATCATGCTCTGGTCCTGTTTGCACTAGATTTCTTCAGTTAGTTTCTAGTATTTTTCCATAGAGGTACAGGAACTTCATCATATCTTTGCCTTCATGCTTTCAATTTGGAGCTCACAGTCATGTCTCATGATTGTTCTTTATGGCAGCCACTAAAGCCTTTGAGAATTTGGTGGGAGAAGTTCCTTAGACCCATTGGCTTTTCCCTCATTACTTTCTCCAATTAGAATGCGCTTCCTCCTGTTTCCATTCCTTCACTACAGTTAGTATCAGCTGCCTGTGTGAGCATGAGTGCATGTGTGTGTCTCTGTGTGTGTGAGTGTTAAGTTGTATGGAGGATTAAGATGATTAATATCTTAGTTATGGAATAAAAAATTAATACCGTGTCTGAATCCTGGTTCAATTCCTTCCTGGGTGTGATTTGTAAACTATTTGGTTCTCATTTTTCAAGGCTATAAAGTCGGTGTTGTTGTAGCTCCTTAACGAATTGTTTCAAGTATTAAAGACTTCAAGCATTGCACCTAAGAGCTTTTAATAAGTAGCAGATATATTTATTTTTGAGTGTGAAACTATCCATAATCTTACTTTTGTAGCTAGTTGATTGGGTGTGGCTAGGAATTGGAAAGGTGGTTCCTATAAATACAGAAAAAAATATAATGAATATTTGTCCAACTGAATGCCTTCACTCAATGTCCTGTGTAAAGGATAATCAGTATACCCAATGTCAGAAATAAGTCCACTGATTACCCAATTACTAATGAATATATAAAATTTGCTCCCACCTAAAACTGTCGTTTCACCTTTCATATTTCTTCCTGGGTGAAGACACTCCAACCATTTGAATGATTGCCAAATGATTTCAGCATCTAGACTTAATTTTCCATAGTTCATTAATGACAGCATAAGGACTGTGTCAGTTTAAAAAAGTTAATATGTATAAAAGCTAGTTCAACAAAATTTTTAAAAATTGTTTAGACATTTACTTCTTTTAGTTGTGCAAGGACACAATTTCAAATTCTGTGCCTTTGTAAACTTCCTCCTCTTAACATCTTAAGAAAAATATTGCCAAGTTCTGATTTGGCTTTAAGATTGAAACAAATTAATCTACCATAATTAATTAAGAGAAAAGACATTTTGAAATCTGCTGTTTGTTTTTCAAACTCAGTCTGACATGCTGATGAAAACAATTAAGCACTGAGGTCTGTTATGAAGAAACACCCTAGCCCAGGGACACAGCACATTTGCGGACAATTCACTAACTGAATATTCCTCTAATTACCATTTAACTAGCCCGTGTTCTCAGAAATAAAATACATTTTAAATTTTATTCCAATAATGAGCCAATCTCTCTCTCTCTCTCTGCACAAACTAATAATCTACAACAATACAGTCTACACGGTGAGCCACAGATGATGGGTACATCACAACAAGCTTCCCAGAGGTCAGCTATTGTGAGACAAGCACCACCTCCAAAAAAATTAAATAAATTAAAACTTTTCTCTAGTGAACAAAACATTAACAAGTGATAGCTGATATGCCATTTTTAGATTCCTCAAATTCGCAAATAGTACTGGAGCTGTTTATTAAATTCTAAAGAAGATACAGGTTTATTACAGGAAACTGGGAAAGACAAGTACGGTTTTCCAGCAAAGTACAATGTCATTTGCAAAAAATGATTTGGGCCCAAACAGGTAACTAAAGAAAGACAAAGGCCACAATTTAGATATGTGCCTATTATGGTTTTAATTATGTGCCCTAGACCTTTGAGTGCTGCTGCTGAGCGTCAGGAGGAAATAAGTGGGCTCTCTGATTCAGCCACATTCATATTATCCTCCGCCCACCCAGCAGACTAACTATAGGTTTTATAGCCTACCCGACTCAAATGTCAGGGTTGAATGATCCCTGGGTGTCACTAGCCTTGGTTTTAAAGCATTATTTTGTAATAGACTATGTTTACGTTCTTTAGCCCTGGAACATGGCATTTCACATTCAATCTCTCTAAGTGCTCAAAATTTCCTTAATTTTATGTCTACCTTAACCAAAATTGTTGCTTTTTTTATAGTTGCAGAGTAAATTTTAACTTATGTTTCAAAATATAAATAATTACTCCATGCACTTTTCATAATTCAATTTTATTTATTACATCTAAAATTTCCCCCAACTATTTGAAATTAAGGAGAATGTGTTACCTCTCTTCTAGCGTGGTTGTAAACTAAAACATGGTATAAAAGGCAGAAGGTAAAATATCTCATCAAGCATACAGTGGAATGGAATCAGAGAGATATTAGCTGTAATTAATGGTATACCAAAATGAAAAATGACTTGGAATAACTGTGTTTCTTTTGTCACTAAGCAAGACATAGAGGGCTCCAGTGTTTATTCTTTAAGCATAATGACATTATCAGCGACACAAGTGGTTCCATCTTTCCCCTTAGCCACGCTCAGCTTCCTAAACTCAATCCTCAGGTCCGTGTCCTCAGATCACAAGCTTGCTGCCACTGCTACAGACAACATACTCCTCCATGCCCATGCTCAAAGGCATACGGGACAATGTGCTCCCCTAAATCTCTTCTGTGAATACCCTGCTTATCTCTCCCATACTTTCTTCCCCACTGATTTCTCTTGGTGTATATTCTCTTGCCTATTTTATTACCCATTGACTTATGTTAAATCCCAGTTAACTTTAATGTAGGCTGTGAAACCAAGTATTATTTGAAAATTTCAGCCTTCATAAGCAAAAGTAGGAGCACAGAGAGAGAGACAGAGGACAAGAAATCACTTTAGTTTCAAATGGTACCATCTCTGAACCTTAAACATTCACACTCCAGCAGTATAGACAGAGGATCCTGTTCATATGCTGAAGTGAAGGGAACGGGAAGAAGAGAGAGAAATACAGAATGGGAAAGACATGGAGGGATCTTTAAAACAGGATTTTCCTATCAACCAACTTTACCAGCAAGCATCCATGAACTAGTCATCAGGGCAGCCAGAACAAATGAAGGAATGGCCAAATCTAAGTATCTCATTTGTTTAAGAAATCATCTGGGAAGCTCTACATTGAGGGATGCTTTGAAATGCACTTCAGAAATTGCATGACTGATTGTTACGCAAATGTTTCAAAAACCTGTTTGCTTGCATTGTAGGTGTCACATATGGGCCATGCAAAAAGGTTCTTTAAACTTTGGCATTAAAATGATGCAGGTTAGGGGAGACAAATCATAGCCTTAAAATGCAGTCATGATTTTTGAAAGATTGCCACTTACTTATTTCAAATTCAAGTTTCGTTTCTAAAATTTTATAGTTTCATCCCGATTATTGCAGACTTATTTTTAAGATTTATTTATTTACTTTTGCTTACACTAAGTTTTGGGAAGCATCTTAAAGTTCGAGAGTTGTTCTCTTCTGGAGATTACTCACAGGTATTTTTACATAAGAATTCAAAAAAGCATAGAATATCATCCAAAAGAGAAAACAGTATTTGGATCTAAACTTTCCATTCCTCAGAAAAAGAAATTTCATCCCAGAGAAATGCAAGTGACTTGCTGAATGTTACCTGAAGATCAATCACTATGATCAAATGGGATTCATCTCAGGGATGCAAAGACAGTTTAACATACACAAATAAATAAAATGTGACACCTCACATTAACAGAAAGAAAGAAAAAACCCATGTGTTAATTTCAACAGACACAGAAAAAAACATTTGAGAAAATTCAACATCGCTTCATGATAAAAACTCTCAACCAAACAGGTATAGAAGGCCAGTACCTCAACCTAATAAAAGCCATACATGACAAAACCACAGATAACATCATACAGAATGGGGAAAAGCTGAAAGTTTTTCTTCTAAGATTAGAAACAAGATAAGAATGCCTACTTTCACCATTTCTAGTTCACATAGTACTGGAAGTCCTAGCTAGAGCAATTAGACAAGAGAAGGAAATAAAAGGAACACAAATTGGAAAGGTAGAAATCAAATTTTCCCTTTTTATTGTTGGCATGACTTTATAAATAAAAGACCCTAAAGACCACACACACACAAAAAAACTGTTGAACTGATAAAGAATTTCAGTAAAGTTGCAGGATACAAAATCAACGTATGAAAATCAGTAGCATTTCTATACACTAGTGGTTAAATGAAATCAAGAGAATAATTCTATTTACAATAGCTGCCAACAGAATAAAGATACCTAGGAATAAATGTAATAAAGGAAGTGAAAGATTTTTACACGGAAAATTGTAAAATATTGATGAGAGAAATTGAAGAAGACACAAATAAATGGGAAAGATACCCCATGTTCATGAATTGGAAGAATTAATATTGTTAAAATGGCCATACTATTCAAAGATCTCTACAGAGTTAATACAATCCCCATCAAAATATCCGTGGCATTTTTCACAGAAATAAAAAAAAAATTCTAAAAATCATATGAAACCACAAAAGACCCCTAAAAATAATTCTGAGCAAAAAGAACAAAGCTGGAGGCATCACATTACTGATTTTAAAATATACTGTTAAATCATCGTGGTAGTAGCAGAAAAACAGACACATAGGCCAGTTGAACAAAACAAAGAGTGCAGTAAAAACATTCACACGTTTACAGCTAACTAATGTTGGACAAAGGAGCCAAGAACACACATTGACGAAAAGATAGTTTCTTCAGTGAATGGGGCTTAAAAAATTAGATATCTGTATGAAGAAAAATGAAACTAGGTCCCTATCTCTTACCACATACAAAAACCAACTCAAAATGGATTAAAGACTTAAATGTAAATCTGAAACTATGAAACTACTACAGGAAAACATGTTAAAATGCCTCAAGACATTGTGTTGAACAAGGATTTTTAAAATAAGACCTCAAAAGCACAGACAACAAAAGCAAAAAGAGAAATATGGGATTAAATCAAACTAAAAAGTTTTTAAACAGCAAAGGGAACAATTAACAGAATAGGAAGAAAACCTTTGGAATAGAAGAAAATATTTGCAGACTATACATCTGAAAATGGTTTAATTTCTAGAATATATAATAAAAGTAAATGACTCAACAGCAAAAAACCAAATAACCCAATTAAAAATAATCAAAATACCAATTTGAAATATCCGAATAGACATTTCTCAAAAGAAGACATACAAATGGACAACAGATACATGAAAAAAAATGCTCAATATCAATAATCATCATGGAAATGAAAATCAAAGCCACAATGAGATACAACTTCACTATAGTCAAATTGGCTATTATCAAAAAGACAAAAGAACAAAAGCATTGACTGAGGATGTGGAGAAAGGGAACACTTACAAACTATTTGTGGGATTGTAAATTAGTACAATCATTATAGATAACAGTATGAAAGTTCCTCAAAATATTAAAATAGAACTACCATATGATACAACAATAACACTACAGAATATATATCCTAGGGAAATGAAATCAGTATATCAAAGAGATATCTGCATTCCCATATTTATTGCAACATTATTTATAATAGCCAAGATATGGAATCAATCTAAGTGTCAAACAACAAACAAATGAATAAAAAAAATGTGATGTATGCTCCATTGTACAATGGGGTAACTGTGGTTAACAGTAACATATGGTTTATTAAAAAATAACTGGAAAAAAGACGTTTGAATGTTCTCACCACAAAGAAAGGATAAATGCATAAGGTGATGAATATTCTAACTATCTTTATTTGATTATCCTATAACATATACATGTAGCAAAATGTCTAATTGTACCCCATGCCATGAATATTTGCAATTATAATGCATCAGTTAAAAATATTTTTTAAAAAATTTTAAAAAGAAAAAAGAAAGCTAGACTTTCAGTCTTATTGGTTTTACAGTGAACTTTATGTCATAAAGAAACAAACACTAGATTGGAAGATGCAGCACCTGTTCTCAGGGTGCATGCATTTTACCTGGAGACAAAGAATCACACATGAAACAGTTTAAGACTGTTAAGATAAACCACATAAGACTCTTAGCGCAATAATTCAGAGAATAAATGTAGGCAAAAGAGTTGAGGTGTCTGCTTCTGGGAGATCTCCCTGGGAGAGGAGAACACAAGTAATACAAAGTGTAATGGTGTCCTATCTGAAAATCATAGGTACTGAGATTATTTTGTTTGTAGTAAATTTTTGTTTATTATTGCTTTCCATAGGCAAAATATATTACAAGTAATTTAATGAATTCACATATACCTACCTATCTCCCAGCTAAAGAAATTACATTACCAATGGAGTGTAAGTCATGTGTAAACTTTCTCAATATTTATTTCATGTGATTATTTTTCATATATGGCCCTGAACATCTAATATACTGAAAATTAATGAAATAAAGTGTAATCAAAAGCAAGATTTTCCAATTGCTTGGAATATATGGATGACCAATCACTCATGAACATGTGTTGTATTACAGCAAAGCAACCACACAGGAGTAAAAATTATGCCTTTTGTCTGACTTTTGGTACAACTCTGAAGTTCAAGTTAAGCAAAGCTTTCTTACCTTAATTCCTGGCAATGTACTGTGCATCTATCAGAAGGTTTTCTACCCTCTTCTCAGATAAGAAAATTACTCCTCAGAGTATTCACCTCTTAGTAAATAGGATGGTTGATTAAGAGGGGCAAATGGTAACTGAGTGTCTTGGATTTAAACTCTCTCTTCCTGGCTTCAATTTCAGGGTTGTTTCTCTATCCATCATCATCTATTTCAGAACCTGGACTGGTCTCTAATACTGATTTTATTGCTCATATGTGTCCTTGGGCAAACTAGGTAATCTGTAAGCCTCAATTTGTTTACATGAAAAATAGAGATAATAATATTATATATCTTTCTTATACAGTTACGTTAAAGAAAGTAATGGTTATAAAGTGCTTAGTTCAGTGTCTGACACCAGTAAATACTCAATAAATGATGGCTGTTTTTGTCTTTTCTCTTGAAGATAGTGATTTGACAACATAAAAGCTAACAGTGTTCACAACTGAAATGTCCTTGTAAGTCGAAGGGTCTGTGATGATGTGAATCATGTGTATGTCAAGTGGGAGTGATGGTTTGTAAGTGCCAGGTAGTCGTGGGAGCAAGGCTGACATAATTGTAACTATGTTTGGCCTATCTTCTTTCTTATTATATATATTATGTAATTATACATATAATTATACATGCATATATATTTATATATGTATATGTTTTGTTAAGGGTAAAATCTTGGCTCTTTCTTATTCTTGATTCAGCTTAAATTAACCCAGGCTGATTCAGAGTCATGGCAGATGACACATTTGTGCCCTCAAAGCAAAAATGTTCCCAATAGCAAACCTAGAAATTCTATTTGAAAATGAGAACATAAAGACCATTCTAATTGATGCTTTGGCTGTGAAACCTTTCATTCCCGAGTAAGCTGAAGAATGTGGCAGCACCTAATAATGAGCTCCTTCCAAAGAGCTCCAGGAAGAACAATCTCAAGATGCAGATACTAAGATTTGTATTCGGTCCTTTGTGGAGAGAACTCAAAAAAAAAAAAAAAAAAATTGCTCATGCAAAGCCCTTTGCTTATTCGCCAGTTGAGGTGATCAGTAGGAGAAAGTTTGAATCAATTCAGTGGCATTTTTACATGGAGCTTTAAAAATTAGATATTGCAAATGTCAACTTCTGCAAACACCACAGGCCTTTCCTTCAGCCAAACACAAATATTGAAATGAAGAAGAGTATCTGAGGAGAAATGGTTTGAGATATTTTTTCATGTGGGATTCAAAGGAAGACTTATAAGCAAACAACGGGCTTTCTCCAAGATAATTGTATTTTAACTTAATTCAGATTTTTCTTTTCTAAGAGACTTTGAAAATTTCTTCAGGAAGAATGAAAATAATTGGTGACATTCCTTGCAGATCACAGCTAGGCTTTGTGGGGCCTCTAGAGAAAGCACTGGTAAAAGAAGACAAGCTTGTTCACCTCATCACAGGAGGAATGATTTCCACAGATGCATCGGCACTCAAGTTCTATCTTCTTCTTCTTCAAAAAAAACCCCTGACTACCACCCTTCTCTCTTTTTAAAAATTTTTATTAGAGACAGGGTTTCACTATGTTGCCCAGGCTGGCCTCGAACTCCTGGGCTCAAGGGATCCTTTTGCCTCAGCCTCCTGAGTAGCTGGAAGAACAGACATGTTCCACCATGCCTGGCTGCACCCTACTCTTAACTTCCATTGCATTTACCCTCTCTTAGAGCATCAACTATTAATAATTACTTTTGTCTTCTTTCTGTTTCTTAAATATACTAAGCTTTCTCCCTTGGATCCAAGCTATATCTTCTCTTCAGAATTTTCCTCTCCCATCCTCACTTCATTTATTCCCATTGTTCAGATTAAAATTTGCATTTTGAGTCAGGATGTCTTAGGAATCCAGTACAAATAAAGTCCTCATGACATTCTCTTTCATGGTAGCCTGGACTAGTATTCATTTATAAGAACTTGAAATTGCATTATTTTCTTGATTTCCTAGTTAAAGTTTATCCTCCTCATTAGATTGGCAGTTTAAGAGAGGCAGGAACTTTGCATTTTTTATCAATTAATGTAGTCAGAAGGATCTAGCACAGTGTTCTGATCAAGGTAATTATTAATGTTGTTTGAATCAGTGCATGAAGAGAGATTCTTAGCTCTGAATTCTCAGTGACCCTTCTGGTAGTACCGATTTTATATGGTTGTATGTTACCCCCTGTAGCCTCTAAGCTCCACAATAGCAGAGATGCTATTTTTATGCCTTTTGGAGACTAACACTATGTCTTTCTCATAAAAGAGACCACTGGTATTTGTTGATTGACATTTGAAGGCTGTTCTGGTAATAAACCTTAAATATCTCATAGTACAAGTTTTTAAATATTATAGAGAGTTCTGTTCCTATGTAGATGTTAAAAGATAATGGAAATATAATATGGTACAGTCATGTTGAAATAGAGTGGGTGGAGCCTCCCTGAGTTTGTATGTTGGGACGCTAGCATGCTAAAGAACAATTTGAATTCAAAGTGACCAGTATATAGTATCAAAAACAGTCTGCTTATCTGATCTGTGTGCATGGTGGCAAGACAAAAAGAATGGTACAGATGTGAAATAACAAAATTTTATCTTTCAGGAAAAGTAATAGTAATTCATTATTATCACTATAAAATTGCAATAGAGTTAAAGAAACATTTCAGTAAGCTGTAGAGATCACAGGGGATTGGGGGGGAAGATCTGGAGAAATGGAGACCAAAACCAGAACTGAGGTTAGCCACGGGGCCCTAACCCCCAAATAAATAACAAAGAATACCCTTTTCCCCCACACTTACCTTTTCATTAAAAGGCAATTTCTAACTCTAGATTGCATGTACTCAATACTGTGCAGGCCAGTAATTCTACAGTGATGAATCTGTTGAACAGGTTAGCCAGGTGTTCGCATGTCAATTCTCAAAGATGCCCTGATAGAATTATCAGTGTTGAAATGAGATTTTTTTTCTCTCATAAATACATCAAAAATAAAGCAGGGAAAAGCAATGCCTCATCATCAGATGCTGAGATTACTTCGCAGTGATTTTAATGAATGTGTGGACTTTCTTTAACTCTCCTTCTCAGCCATTGAATACCATGATCAGTTGCAAGCCTCTCCCATCTCCAATTCTCCAATTGCACACTGAAAAAATAATTCTGTTTTCCTTTATGTTTTATTGGTTTGGCATTCCAATGCTTCATTAAGAAAATATACTAGTTGTATAGTGTATACAAGCACATCCCAACATTCTTGGGTTTTTCTTCCCGTGAAATATTCTCCCTTGAAGGTACGTTGCACTTGGCAGTTACCCACCTACAAATCAGACTAAAATTAATAAATATGAACTTTAAAGAAGTTTAACTTTCATGCTCAGAAGAAAAAGAGTAAAATTAACTACTATTCAAAAATAATTCTGACTTGATCATATATCACAGGTTTCTGTACTTCTCTTTTTGCTTCACTCCAATTAAACTGGTATGGAGCAAACTTTCTCAAATATCCAGGGACATTGGAAAAATATTGTTTGGAGACACTATTGTGTCAATCAAAAGCAAGGACAAAGGATCTAGTCATTTTGTCAGAAAGTGACCGGGTTATTGTCTGCAGAGACCGGCCTGGAAAGCTACAAGTGCTAAAGCCCTTGGTGTGGAAGATATAGAACAATTACAGATCCCTGGTTGTACAGAGCAACAGAACACAATGTGCTCCCCAAAAGGCTCATCTGGCTGCCCTGTCTCTTAGCATCACACCGGTTTTTGTCTTAGGTATGTCTATGGGTGTGTTACCTATTTTAAAATAGTTCTTCAAGAAGATTGATGATTAGGTATCTGTATTTTAAATTAAAATCTGATAAATTAGTTCATTCAGTGTTTTTCCCATAAAGAGTCAAGTGACAAATTCCTGTGATTTCAAAATTGATAGAACAAAATTTAGATTTATTTTTAATTATTCAGTTAGAACCACTTTTTAAAATACATTAAGAACTCAGTCATATACGCTATATTAGTTTTTGCCTTGGTTCACAGGAAGATAATTACTGAGTATTATATACTATAATGTTACAGTTTTTAAACATTAGATTTTTCTTAATTCTTTCTTTTCCTTTGCTTTTCATATTTAGTTTTGTTTGAGCTAAGTTTCTGCTGGTTGGGAATTTTTGGTTAGTGAGTTTTGTTTTGTTTTGGTATTTGCATATTTTAATAAGTGGTACTTCAGGTGTTTGTTTTTTTTTTTTAACTTTTGAGGAAAGGAGAATATTTGTAAAAAGAAAAATATGTTCATGAATATGAGATAGTATAGAAGGTGGACTTTGGCCACCTGCCTGAGCCTTGAACCAAAGCTTAAGTCTTGTTACAATAATGAAACAAAAAACTTGAAAATGATTAAATGGAAGGCAGTTCTGCTTTCTTTAACAAGAAGTAGCAACCCTCTGAGAAGGAACCCTCCAGTCCCCAGTTAAAGCCAGCACAAAGTGGTTGCTGCCAAGATGAAGCCCAAAGTTGACCACTGGTAGACATTTTTCTTCATTTTAATACTAGAAATCATAACCAAAGGTGGAAATTTAACATGCTAATGAGACATATGATATATGAATAAACATGATCTCCAGATGTGCAGCTGCCAGCAAAACCTGCCTCTACATGCTATGATTTTGATGCTGGTGCTAAACTTTTTCTCTCTCTCGCTTTTAAATGTTCCCCAGCCCTTTGTTCAGAGAGTCAGTATGGTTGCTTCTTTACCAGTTCTGCCTTCCTTTTGTTTTACTAAAAGCCCCAAGTAATGATAGAATCACTATTTAGTCTTGTGTTCAGTCGACATTTATTTAGTACCTGCTGGGTGCAAGTTAATTTCATTTATTATTAATTATAGATCATTTGATCTTCATATTAGCCCTATGACTTTGGTAGAAACAGTAAAGAGAAACTGGGGTTCAGAGAGATTAAGCAATTTTCTTTTTTTTTTTTTTTTTTTGAGACAGAGTCTCACTTTATTGCCCAGGCTAGAGTGAGTGCCATGGCGTCAGCCTAGCTCACAGCAACCTCAAACTC